>MNCI01014896.1:3470-29997 GCA_015680685.1 Gnetum montanum | reverse complement strand
GTGTTTATAATCATTATATATAATCATTTATGTTTATGATTATAAATATATCATTATATATAACTGAGATAAATATAATCATTGGCTCCCTTGCAATGACTCTTTAGCTAGGGAAGATTTATAAATAATTGGTTATTTATGATTATGGTAAGACATGTGTGTCGGTAGATAGCTCATCGTCATTTTCCTCGGCATTAGCTAGGATTATCTCAACATGATCTTGTTTGAGATCTTCCTAAGGTCTAGGCTGCTAGAGGTGTAGAAGTTCTTGTTTTTAAAATTTACTAGGTTAACAACCATATCATCCATTAAATTCCATCAATCAAAGAATATGTACATAAAGAAAAGGCCTCACTACATGCGAGAAGGTAAGAAGAAATTATCAAATTTGAACTCTTTAAGTCCTCCTAATAAGCAGGAAAAATTGTTAAAATTATGACCGAAGTTAGGCCAACATCTCAAATTGGCTAATAATTTTCATGTGCTAGTAAAAATAGTAACACTTTTGCATTTTTTAAAATGCCTATTGCAAATGAAAAAGCAGTCACAATCATAACAATTGAATGCATCTACTCCATGGTAACTATTGAATTTCAAAACATAACCATAGAGATGATAAAACCTATACAAAATATACAACGAGATAAAGAGAAAATGAACTTACAAATGTTTCTTTACATTGAAAAAGGATGTAGCAAAAGAGGATTACTCAAGATAGTAGTAGAAAATTACAATTTTAGAATTCCCCGCCACTCAAGAAAGTATTGAAAAAGAATAGAACCAAACTTTGGAATGTTTTTGCATTGGGAATGCAAATGTATAGGAATGCATGCTAAGTACTAATGACAGGAAGAGCTTAGCTTAAAGTGAAACTATGAAAATTGCACAAAATTATGAAAATGTAATGTTCAACATGTTACAATTCATTATAAAAAATTAACAAAAACACACAGAAAAGGACTGGTAGAAAGTTTGTTTCTAGAAAGGGATTTCAATAACCAAAGGTTATTATTGACATAGAAACTTCAGAAGACCCTTCCCCTTAGGCTGTAGCTTCAACCATAGCCATTACCATCTTTCCTCGAATACCTCTAGCTCTATCCCTCATCCTGCCCCTACCTACAAAATTTTATGCTTAAAACATACATTGAAAAAGAGCTACTCAAGAAACATATTGGCCTAATTCATATATAAATTTTATCCAAAAAAAAAGAAACCTAAATGAAGGGATCTTTTAGCTATTATAAAAAAAATTGTATTATGATTGTCGATGAGGTGTGCATGTCATGGCTCTCGGTGTTAAGCAAGGATGCAGCAAGGGCCGACTAGTGCCTTGGTTGAAGAAGCACATGTCGATAAGCTTGTTATTGTAGCTGAAGCATGGGCCACCATTGTAGGTGTCTTTTCAGTGCTCTAGCAAAGGTCCAAAGTTGGCATCATAGAAACTGGTTTGGTTGGACCAAGTGGCCTGTAGTAGCAGTTGCAAATAGATATGGAGACAGAATGGAAATGGAATTCTCATTCTCATTCTACATTTGGTTGCGTTTGGCTTTTTTATGTGTGTAGCGAAAATAAGAAAAGCTATGGCTCTTTGGTTCACATTCTACGCAACGGGAATACGAAAAGGTGTGGCTCTTTTGTTCATGTTTTTTCCCATTTCATGGGATCTTACATGGTGCATAACATGGAGGGTGACAAATGCACTCCCCCCTCCCCCCTATCCTACAAGCCGAGTTCGCCTCTTGGCCAAAAATAAAAAATTGGCAACTGTAGCCATGATTACCCATAAAGTTGCGTAAAGAAGATACAAAATGGATAATTCTAATTTTATAAATAAGAAAAGGAAACTTCTTAAAATAAAAAAGAGAAACTGCAGCCATCACAATTTATAAAGTCATGCAAAGACAAATTCCAAAACTACTTCTACAAGCTCCTTAGTGCTATAGATTTCTCTGCTACTGGAGGAGGCTAGGAATCTAAAAATCTCTGACTTCGGTCTCAGCATGTTACCTAAGCAGCTTTGTAGAGTTAACCTTCTTTTGCACATGATCTATGGCACACAGGCGTATGCCAGAAGTTATATTCCTTTTTTCCTTGCAAAGTCGAATCTTGGCTCAAATATATTCTTTGGAACTACACGTAAATAGACATAAGTTGGGTAAAGCAATTCGGTTTATACATTTACTATACTCTTCATTGATAAGTAATACAGATTTAATTTATTATTTTTTAAGTATTGTTATAAAGTTAAAGGCGTCCATACTTAAAAATACCACCATGTTTTTAATAGCATTTTGCAACTGTGGAATTCACCCATTTTTTTAAGTAATAGGAGCTTGGTTTAACTAAGTCCAATAATATTTAAATTTAACTCCTCAAAACTAGCATCTTACTATATATAATTATTTTTATAGGGTTACATACAATTATTATTAGATGTTTATCTACAAGATAAATAGACTAATGTCTATGATGTTTTCTAGGTCTTTTTCTCCCTCTATACAACACAATTTCTCTCCAAAATCCCTCTACATCTTAGTTTGACCAACGATTGCAATATTGTTATTGTTTTCAACATGGATCCTACAACTATTATTCTTAATAGTGAAGCTGTAGAAGAGACTATTCAAAACCATCTACAACAACTATTTGTCACAACAAATAATTTGATTCTGACAGTCATGGCAATGTCCCTAGGCGTGGCCAAGGCTGAGGATGACCATCGATTGTAGAGAGTACAAATCCAAAATCTATGAGAAGAAAGGATAGAAGACGATTTCAAAAACAAGAATCAATGCGATGCCAACAAAAGAAACAACAAATTCAATGAGATTTAGGCATACCATAGCAAATATCATTTATGCAATTTAAATTTTTCTAAATATAAAATTTATACATTTTACATCTATAGAATTAATGTTGTTATATCTTCTCGTGTTATTTACTTGCTCATATTACAAACATTTTTTAGGTTGCGTCAACTTCAAATTTTCTTTCACCACATGGAAATTAATCCTTTGGAATGATCCAATCTCTTGAAAATGATAGTACAAATACTCAACAAAAAATGTAGGTTATCATTATCTACCCATACTCACTTTGTAAACATTTTTTTGAATACTTTATTCATGTTTCCTAACATTATTAAATCTTGCAGCACATCGAAAATGCATCTACATCTACTATTCAACATACATCCATTCTAGAAATCATAAATATAGAAGAATAGTTATGATAAGATCATCGAGAGGCAAAGTATCATGAAAGTGAGCATCGAACAAGGCAATGTCAACTCAAGGAAGAATCATATGATTGAATGCATGAAGCTATAGATGTTGCTACTATACTAATAGTGAAAGTGCCTCCTTCAAAAGCAATTCAATTTTTTCCAAACTTGTGAAAGACACCCATAGAAATTGGTTAAGTGATTCAAAATTTTAATAATTCAATTGTGAAATTTGCAAACACTTGATCTTGCAATGTATGTAATGAAATGTTTCTTGGCATATTACTAAATTCAACATGAAGTTAGGTGTATTAATGAGAAGAAACAAAATATTTTTGATAGTTTTGGTTGTGAGATCAAGCAATTTTTCATTGAAAATAACATGAATTCAGGAATCCAACCACCTATTCTAGCTTGTTTAATTAAGGTCAAAGAAATGTTGATTGCAAAAATCAACTCTATATTGCAAGTTACACATGTAGTTGGTGTGGATAGTGAGAAATGTTTATGAAGCCTTGCTTTTTAAGAAGGCAAATGATCTATACTATCAGGATGTGAGATTGATATGCATGCATTAAATGATATTTTTGATACTAGTGATGTTAACATATTTCATAACATTCCTTATATTCTACTTTTAGAAAAGAATAGAGAAATGAGATTGCATAGCATTAGTTGTATAGCATCCTGGAATTGTAAGAAAGAAAATTAATTGGATAAGAGCATGGATGCATAATCCATCATTATAGGATTTAGATGTTGCTTAGTGTCCTTCTATGTCTAATTCTTCTATTAATGAGTTTAACATGATGGGGTTGTTTACAATGACATTTCCAAATCTTTTTCTTGAAGGAAAATATGATTTTCTTGAATGAAGAGCTAAAGATGTTGATGAGTGATGAGGTACCCCTACACTCAACCATACGAATACTAGCGTCTACACATGATCCAGTTGAACTCCATAGACAAACTAGTTGTGGTATCTAAATAGTTACACATTGATCGTAGTTCATTGTCTTCCCACCTGGACTAGTATTCGCTTATCATGTATGATTTAGTCCAGAGTGAGGTGTATGATATGATTTGTAACACTAGGATACTCCTAGAGATAATGGAAAATAATCTTGATTAAAATAATAAGCAATAGAAAATAAAGTCTAAGCTAGCCTAAGTGCAATGAGCATCCATCCTTAATCATCCATACACATCTTGAACCTTGTGTACTACTTCTGGGATTATCAAGTGCACATTACTTGAGCACTCTTACATATGCTATTGGGTTACCAAGTAGTTACACTTAAATGCTTGTGATTAAGTTGTACTCATTCTGCATTTAATAATAGGAATAGTAGATGATGAAGAATAAATATTAACGAAGAAAAAAGTAAATAACAATTAACAAAAATTAAATTAATTAAAAGATAAGTGAATGTTACAATGATGGAGTAATCTCAATCTTTATTGTCGCTCATGTGCATGTCCAAGTACGTCACACTCGAATAAAGGTTCCATACAATTACAAACATTACATTGCGGACATGCACTTACACTTACAAAAAACATCACTAGGGAAGGAACTGAAATAAATTAAAAACTAACAAAAAGACTCTACACTTACACTTACCAACTCCTCCCTTCCTATGTGCTCGAATGTGTATTTATAGGATTATATAGGAATCACGATATCATGTATTTGATATCATTATCCAGGCTATGATATCACATACCTGATATTGAGGATCCAATATCGGGGCCTGACAAACCACGATTAATCATACCCCCACAACTAAATAACAAATCATCCTCGAGTTAGATAAAATGAGAACGAGTTCAATTGAGTACATAGTGGATAGGTATGGGATTATTGACTAACTAGGGATTACTCATGTCGTAGTGTGGGATTGAAAATAAAATTGAGACACAGACATAGAATTACAAAAAGAAAAATTGGTTGGAACTCATGTGGTTCTTGGCGGTGGTGGCTCCTCCATGGGTCTCTTCCCCTTATCTTGTGCTCCAGGTTTTGGAAATGGATATTTTTGAAGGAGTGCCTAGAGCTTTTCTTCTTCGATTTGGAGATCCTGTGCCATCCATGCTGATGCTCTAAGGTTTGATAGAGTCGGCACCTTCCATGGGCACAACAGTTGTGGAAACATCTAATTGGCCTTGACATACTAGGCTGCAAACAACTGTCGTTCTTCTTCGTAGGCTCTAGCTTTGTCTTTGTATTCTTGGTAGTCCATGATCCATCGAACCAAATCTGCCATGACATCCTTTTGTCCTTGGTAGCTGGTCTTGACCACCTCTAATTTAGAATTTTCTACTTCCAATTTCTGCAATGTCTTCTTGTGTTCAACAAATTTTGTTTCATATTTAGCATAGGTGGTTGATACTTGCTTCTCTAATTCTATTATTGGACATCCTGCTATTAACATGGCTAAGTTGGCATACCATAGGTTTGCAAACTCCATGTACTCCATGAGATCTTGTATTTGTAGGTCCCAACTTTTTAGTTCAGCTTGGTGGGCAAAGGCATAAGTATCCAATATGGCCCACCACTCAGTGTTCTAAGCATTGAGTGTGTTAATATGGGATTTGGCCATATGGATTTCTTTCTTAATCACTTGCTTGTACATCCCCACATGATCTCTGAAATGTTCTTTAAGTTTTTCATGTTGCTTGGCCTCATTTTACCACATGCTTATTTCAATCACCATCTTTTGATGGATCGTACATACCTCCTTTATTGAGAGGGTTTTGTTTTCTTTGGCCAAGTGATTCATATCCTGGTTGACTCGTATTAATTGTTCTCATAATTGCTAAAAATTTTCCTTGAGAATATTCTTTTGTTTTTCTACTATAGTTAACTAGAGATTTTCAACAACTAGGCATTTATTTTCTTCTTGTGCAGCCTTAAGTGCTTTGGTGTGTGCATACGTTTGAGCTTGTGCCTTAGAAGCATCCCAATCAACCTTCTCTTTTTTCTTAGCCACTTTTTTATTCTCTTCCAGAAATTTATTCAGTTGTTCTGTTCGGAAGGATTCTAGCTGGTCTATAGGGATGAATTGGGATGGATCCCACTGTGCAGCTTACAAGGTGATGAGCTTTTCTTAGAGTTTTTCTAACTCCTCCTCTACATGCTTATCCTTGACCTCTGCCATGACTAGCTTCCCTTCTATGGAAATGAGGTCTGACTATGTTGCTGTGACATCTTGAGGGATGTTAAACAAGGACATCATCAGTTGTCATGTTTGCAGTAACCGATCTAGAAAATCCTCATGTTTTGTAAGAGTCATTGAGGGACCAGCCAAAGTTTAAGCATCACATGCTCCTATAAAATATATTGGTGGCACAACAAGGATATTAAACTATTCTTTGATGTGATCTATGACCACTACTATGGCACCTTCACTAGTTTCTAATTGCACTTGAAAAGATGCAGCATTTCTAGATATTTGTTTTGACCAGTGTGATTCTCCTCCTCCTGTTTGGATAGACACCTTGCCCCCATGCATGATCAATTAAGATCATGGATCGTACAACATCATCAATGACCCTGAAGAGATTGGCTTCATCATAGCTTCCACAACTGATCATTTCAGTGATGGCCTTGAGATGGCTCATTGGTGGCCGATAGTCCTGCGGTGGTGGTGGCAGTTGGTCTTGCTAGCCTATAGGTTGTGTGCTGGGCCCCGCTTTCTATTGTTGATTGGGCCTTGTGACTAGAAGTTGGCTAGGCCCTACAGTTTCAAGTGTAGTGGGTTCCACCATTTGTTCTTGCTCATGTTCCAATGTCTCACTAGCACTTTTCCTTGGGGCTAGTGGCTTCAGTAATTCAATGAATGAAGCATTTTGAGCCTTTTTTGGGACATTATTAGTGTACCCTAGAATTCTAACACATCAGCACAACTTCTTGATTAGGCAAGGAAAAGGCAATGTGAATTTCCCAGTCTTACATTCTTCAAATCACCTTAAAATTTCTGTGAGATATAGATGGGGTAGGTTGGCATTAACCTTGTCCATCAAGATGGCACTTACTCTAGCCACATATGTGGAAATCCTATTTAGTCCTTTTGTTGGGAAAATGTGATATGTGCCAATTTTGAAATAAATCCTCTCTTCAAGTGTGAGCTCTCCATATGCTTTATCTTCCTTTCCGTACATTCTTTTTAACCATATTTTGCGTGCATCCACATCAGAGCGAGTGGACAAGTGAGCAACCTTAGGCCCTGTATCTAGAAGATTCAACACTTCTAAAATGGCCTTCATAGAGAAATCAATAGAAACCCCATGAATATCAATGGTAGTGCCTTCTTCCTTGATATGCCAAAATTGGTACATCTCCCCCAGATACCAATCACCACTTTCAAAGAGAATAGGCCATAGTGGAGACCCTTTAAGTTGGTCTCTGATTGCCTTAGCGGAAAATTCAATGAAAGGTCCAAAGTTGAGTTCCACAATCATAGCTACCAATGTGGGCCTTTCATGAATTTCTTAAACACATTTTGAAGACAATGTGAGATGTTGTCCCTGTTCAGGTGCCCTACTGTCTCCACCTTCAACATGTCCTAATTGCACAGTAATAGGAGGTTCTTGATGGATGTTGAATGATTATGCCTCATCTTGTGTATGTTCTTTGAGAGGTGCTTGGCCTCTACCTCTCCTTGGATGTTTGGATGCACCTTGAGAGGGTCCTCCTTGTTGTCCTCTTTTAAGGGCCATCTACAATCACATGGGACCGATTATCAGTAAGGCTATTTACAAAACTTGATTTATACCTTACTCTTTACCCTTAATAGATTCATTTCTTGCTTAGTGTGATTCAGAGTTAGAGATTTTCATGAAAATTCCCCTAAAATTTTTGATATTGGTCATAATTTTGATTAGGTGACTCCAAAAAAATAATTTTCATGGTTTGGGTGAAGAAATAAAACTAATTTGGCAAATTTTTTTATCATTTTTTGAGGTTACTTACCCTTTATAATATCCTTCAGGCAACAATGAATTTTGAAAAAACTACGTGCACTTGAAGTGTACCCTTCCTCCACGACGAAGTTAAATACTCTAGGTTTAAGCAAGTTTGATTAGAACGAGAATTGAAGTGTTAATGAGCAAGTTATGGATGTTTGAATGATAGGTGTGTAAGCTAGAAAATTTGTGGAAGAAAATTTCAACAACTCCCCTCACATGAATAGTGAAAAATTACATTGACATGTGCCAGGGGGAATCCATATATATAGTCTTTATAGACTTGATATTGCATACCCAATAGCAGTGACCCGATATCGCATCAAACCTAATATCAGGTATCCAATATCGTGTCCCTTTGAAAATAGGATATTTGGCAAAATTTATGAATTTTTGAATTTCTAGTGGTCAATAATGAAGGATTTAAGGTTAAATTAAAAGGTCTAAGGTAATGTTGAAGAGACCTAAGGCACCAGAAGTGTATTGAAGTGGAATTTGACAATGAAATTCATGACTAGGATGAGGAAAAAGGACATATTGTGGTGCATAGGAACATTGGAATTTAAAATAATGATAAATGAAACAATTATTGTAGCAATGCAATACTTGGAGGGTATAAGATGATGTGGTGATGTGTAAAGAGTGAAAATTACAAAAGTTATGCAAGTGGGTCCTCCCCAAAGTAGGTTCCTACCTATCATGCCCTTACGTAACCACACCTGAAAATGTCTAGAGGTAGTAAAAGGGTTAAATGCAATCCACACTAGTTCCACAAAACACACACATGTAGATACCACCATGATGAGGTATGAATTCAATGCTACACAAGACACAAGTCAAAAATACATGAATAGCAAGATTATGACCATAAAATTACTTTAAGTTTTAATTAATATCATACCCTAGCCATTCCCTCTTAGTCTATCATTTTTCGCTTTGGGCATAATGACCACAAAATTACTTTAAGTTTTAATGATGGAAAGAATATCATTGTACCCAGAGTAGAACCTCTTATTAATAGAATGGGTGGGTGGATGTTGTGGGCTCACTATCCAAATAATTAATCACTTATGAGTTAATAATATAGAATACACCTCAACTAAGAAGTTACATGAGTATTTTATTCACAGATGAGATTACCCTCAAAAAGATAAAAAAATAAATTGAAAATGAAAAACTAGAAAACAAACAAAAAAAATTGTAAAATCAAAGAAAAGGAAAAGCATTTACTAATTCTGCTTATTAGACTGGAGGACATGTCCCATAATTAAACTTTTGGGTATGGCTATAATTAATAAATGGAAAACATGGATCCATGCATGTTGGAAATATTGGAGTCTAGTCATATCCAAACCACTGGGTGTCTTTTGATGTGGTGGTTGGAATGTACTTAAATTAGGGTTCATACACTTGATTAAAGTTGGCATAGAGGGGAAAATTATAAGACATGGTCATGTGATAAGGAGTTGACCCACTATGACACCCTTGACTGTAAGATGGTATGCAAGGATTGATATATATTCCCATGTGGTTATATTCATTGGGCTACATGGCTGTTAGAGGCTTGATTGGTGGCCCTGATAAGGTAACACAAGGCATTGAGTTCAAAGAGAAATATGCACCACAACGTTAGGCTTATGCTGAGTTGGTGGATGCAGTGGGTTCAGAACCATGCTATCTCTTTCTATAGCCATGCCTAAAGAAAGGGTCCTTTCATTGTTGTGGAGGACCTCCACTACTATTGATAGTAGTAGCACAAGAAATGTTTGTGGGTTGGTGTTGTGGTGCAAAACCTTCTGGCACAACTGGTGGCAATGTAGAAAGAGGTGAAGGATGAGAATATTGAGGCTTAGGAGAAGTGTAAGGCACATGAGGTGGTAATCTTGTTGGAGAGGATATGGGTGGATAATACTCAGGAGAATGATAATGATGAGGTGAAGTAGAGGATGTTGATCTAGTTCAAGAAATAGGGTGTTGAACATAATAAATGTTTGGTGTCAGGACATACAAAGGGTATGGTCTGTTTGGTAGTGGCCTCCCCCACAACTGGGGCTTTTGCCACTGTGGTTGAACTTGGTACTTTTGTATGAAATCTAGATGTAGCATTCCTCTCCAATGCTCATATAAATGTGACAAGATAAGGCATTGGCCCTTGGGGTGATTGTATAGGCAAACATTACATTGATACATATGATTGGTAGTTGAGCTCCTATTCTTATTTTCTCCAGCCCTTTTTTCTAATTGTTGCATGGTGTCTTGTCTTGTTTCTTGATTTGGCATAGTTCCACCTCTAATAATGTTGGCATATTCTCTACATTTTTCATGTACCCATTTCATCATCTTATTGATCCTTGCCTCAATTTCATTTAGTGATTGTAGTATTGTCAAAGATGATTCCACCTCCTTGAGGTGAGTTGATTTTTCCTCTTCATGATCATGGACCTTTGTTATTTTGAGATTTTGGTCCCATTGAAATCTCTTAACATTCTCCCATTTAGCTACTTCTCCTTCTTCATTTTCTACCTACTTGATAAGCTCTTGAAATTGGTGGGTTTGTAGTTCATATAGTTGACCTGGGGCATACATTCCTAGGGTTTCCCTTGTTTCATTACAGAGCCTATCCATGATGTGATAAATTAGCCTTTCCTTAGAGAACCCATGGCTTGGGAAATTGTTTAATAATGAATAATATCTTTCCAAGGCCATGTCGAAGGGTTCTTATTTTCTTTTTTGGATTTTTCTCCTTAAGGCTGACACTTTTGCATAGGTTTGATATCTTTCATTGAAGAGTTCTACCACTATCGAACAACGTCAAATTGATTTTGGTTTTAAGGATCTATACCATACTTTTACTTGGCCAACAAGTGTCATAGGAAAGAGTTTAAGATCTTTCCACCTATTTTCAATATTGTTCCATGCACAGGCATTGTAGAAGGCTTGTAAATATTGTTGCAGATCTAAATCATAGCCTCCTGAAAACTTGGAAAAGTTATTTAAATCAAGCCTGGGTAGATGGCTTTCCTTGCAATGCCTACGGGATATTTGAACAGCTTTCTATATATGCATTAGGCTCTTAGTGGCTAGTAGGGGTTCATCTTCACTAGGTAGGTTATAAATTTGTGAGTTGGGATGATGTTTTCTTCATTAATGTTGGCATTCCTAACTTTGCCCATGGGCTCAATTTTTATTTCTATGCTGACCCCTTGAGAGATGGTCATCCATGTCATGAATTGATGTCAAAGAAGTAGAGGAAGAGAAATAACTAAAAGACTTGTCATGACTTTTGTAAGCCTTCCAATCATCCCTAGATAAGTTCTTGTTAACTNATTCGTATGGTTGAGTGTAGGGGTACCTTGCCACTGATCATTGGTGNATCTTGGATGATGTAACTAATCTAAATAACTAGCACCATCCCTAGCAATAACACCAATGATCAGTGGCAAGGTACCCCTACACTCAACCATACGAATATGAGCATGTACGCACAATTCGGTCAAACTTTGTAGACAGACTAGTTATGGTATCTAGATAGTTACACATTGATCGTAGTTCGCTATCTTCCCACCTAGACTACTATTGACTTATCATGTATGGTTTAGTCTAGAGTGAGGTGTATGATATGATTTCTAACACTAGGCTACTCCTAGAGACAATGGAAAATAATCTTGATTAAACTAATAAGCAATAGGAAATAAAGTCTAAGCTAGCCTAAGTGCAATGAGCATCCATCCTTAATCATCCATACGCATCTTGGACCTCATGTAGTACTTTTGGTATTACCAAGTGCACATTACTTGAGCACTTCTAGATACGCTACTGGGTTACTAAGTAGTTACACTTAAATGTTTGTGATTAAGTTGTACTCATTCCACATTTAATAATAGGAATAGTAGATGATGATGAAGAAATATTAATAAAGAAAATAATAAATAATAATTAACAATTAAAGTAATTAAAAGCTAAGTGAATGCTGCAATGATGGAGTGATCTCGATCTTTATTGTCGGTCATGTGCATGTCCAAGTACATCACACTTGAATAAAGGTTCCATACAATTACAATCATCACATTGTAGGCATGCACTGGGAAAGGAATTGAAAGAAATTAAAAACTGACGAAAAGACTCTACACTTACACTTACCAACTTCCCCCTTCCTATGTGCCTAAATGTATATTTATAGGCTTACATAGGAATCACAATATCATGTATTTAATATCATTATCCAAGCTATGATATCACGTACCAAATATCGAGGTTATGATATCGGGGCCTAAAAAACCACGATTCATTAAATGGCAAACTACATTAATATGTAAAACATTTTATTCATTATTAAGATAGTAGATTTGGATGCCACAAACATTTTAGGTAAATATTATTTGTTAATTGTTTTGTTATTTTCATTATTCATGCTATTTTTAATAAAATTGAGGCAATAATGTGTGATTTATTTTAGGTATTTTATTTATAATGTCATTAGAAGGATACGAGCAAATGAAATCTACATATATATATTTTTTAAAAAAATATTGTTGATACATCCATAACTATTGAGGAACTATAGGAGAAATTACATAATGCTCCATCACATGTCATTGTTGAAAATTTAATGTGATATGGTACCTCCATTTGTGGTACATCATCTTATTAGAGAAAATGTAAAGCATAACTAACTAACATGGTAAATCAATTAGGAACACCTACTATTTTTTTACTCTAAGCGCAACATATCTCTATTAGCTTGAGTTGCATAATCTAATGGAAGGAGATCCACTTGAGAACTCATCAAAATTGAAATGATGGAGGCAAACTAATATCATAAAAAATCCACATATATTTGTAAAGTTCATGGATTGTCGTCACATTGCCTTTTTAAAAATAGTCTTGAAATGAATACCATGTTGTTAACTACTGGACATGATATGAATGGTAGCATCATAGATCTCCACATGTGCATGGTTTCCTATGGATATCAAATGCTCCAAAGGTGGATAAACTTGATCATAATTATCCTAATGTCATGTGTAGGGCAAAGAAAGTTTTTGATTTAATTACAAATGCATGGAACTCAAGATTTATAGCTAATGGACATCCAAATAATGTAAGTTCTCATTTATCTTTTATGTTTTTTTCCCAAATTATTTTTTATTGATATTGCTTAAAATATGCAAATGTTGATTTCTCAATTACTATATTTTTCAATTTGTCTTTCCACTTAGGCTTTATGTGTAAATATGTTGCATCATCTATGTGAGTTTATTGTTGATCAACTATGATGTATGGATCTAGAAACTGATTATGTTGATTTGCTTAATGTCCTATTTCCTCACCATTGCATTCATTTCTATTAGCACGTAAACATTAATTTATCTTAGAATAAAAATTAGATAGATATTTAACTTCCATATATTTTAAATATATGTATAATATTTCTTGGTCATTATCTTTAGAATCCACTCTTTAGAGGGATCCAAAAAATAATAATAAGATTACTTATGTTTCTCAGAGAAACGATTTGGTGCTTAATGTTCATAATAGAATGATGCTTCAAACATGGAGAGAAAATACAAATTTTTAGCTAATAATGTCATGATATGTTATGATAAAATGATGAGCAGCAAGGTACCTTTGCATCTACCATATGAATCACTAAGGAATTCATGTGCAATCTAGTAAAATTTCATAGATTCCTAGCGTTCTTGTACATAGGATTTAGTTTAGAAGGTAAATCTAATTGTGAAATGATCTTTGTCTTTCCAACTACACTTTTAAAACTTCATTGTATAGTTAAGTATAATTGAGGCACATGATTTATATTATTTTATATTTTTTTTCACCTAAGGATGGTAATAGATTAAAAGTAAATTGATTATCTAGTTTAACTAATTTAATTACTAGTTAATAACTAACTATCCTTACATAAGCATCTAGTCTCACTTTTTGTACACATCTTGAACATGTACAACACTATTGGACAATTAAGCATTAAGTGCTACTGGGATTACCAAGTGTTATACATATGCTCAAAGTGGTCATACTTATATATGCTAGTCTATTTAGCTTAATTAATTACTTAAAGTATTAATCATCTTACCTTAATTAATGAAAAATAATAAATGCATAAATAATTCATTAAGCTAGTCCAAGTGCTATAAGTTTTATCAACAAGCTCATCTTTATTGTCACATACACTACAGTGCTCAGGTACAATAGTGCTTGAATAAAGATTCGTACACTCCTTGACTCATGCTGTAGGCACTTAGAAAACTATTCTATCTCTTACAAAAATAAACTACAAGAGTTTTACTAGCAATTGAAATTCTAACTAATTATTAACATGGTTGGAGTGCTATATTTATAGACCTACAAGGATGCCACATTGGTGGGTAAATGAAACCCCATGTTGATGAGATCTTGTCAATAGGGTTGTGTCAACAACATCTCGTTGACATAGTCGATTGAAGACTCTTCATCATACCCCCATGATTGAATGAAAAATCCTCATAGATTTCTTTACAAAATTGGAAAGGTATGAGATTATTGATTAACAAACGACACACCAAAACAAAACTAAGTGCCTAGGTGTATGGATTGGCATTGATTACAAAATTGTGGTATTCATGATACAAAATTGAATATCATAACATGATTGAACAAAAGTGGACAACACATCCTTTGACAATGTGAAGATAGTTAATAAGATCAGATGATCCTAGGTGGTGAAGGTTCTAAAGGACCTTCTCTTACTTTAGGTGCACATGTTGGTTGAGGTGGCTATGGGTGTTTTGCTATAGCTGCCACTTCTAGTGGAAGGTGAAAGACATCCAACAATTCCTTCATCTTCTCCTCCTTGCATTGGGGATCATTCACAATCCATGTGGCATCACCAATGTGGGTTGGAATGGGGATATTCCATGGACAAGGCATTAGTAGAAACAACTCCTTCACATTGATAAACTAGGTAGTGAATTGGTTATGTTCGATATCAAATGCTTTGAGTTTGTTCTGTAGCTCCTAGTAGTTACTCATCCTTATGGCCAAGTTCTCAATAGTTGATCTTTGATTGGTTAATTTTCCTTGAGAACCTTTAGTTTTGAATTTACCACTACAAGCTTCTACTTGATGTCATTGTGGTGCTTGAATTATACCTTGTACAACAAGTATGAGTTGGCCACTTGTTTGTCCAATTTAGACCATAGCCATTCGATAGTCAGCATAGCCGAATTTGTATATTATAGATTGTTGAGCTCCATATATTCTATCATTTCCTTAATTTGCAACTCCTTGATGTGAATCTCTAGTTTGTTATAGGCATATATCCCATCAATGGTATGTCACCATATCTCTCTTCCTTGTTGCAATTGCTAGAGGATCTCAGTTACTTTTTCCTTCATCAATTGGATGTGTTTTTTGTTAACTTCTTTCTGTAGATTGAGTTGATCTCTATAGTGATTTTTAACTCTTTCAAATTTGAAAGCCTATAATTTCCAAGTGGCTACTTCGACTACAATATTTTGGCAAAGAGCATGAACCTCCTCCATGGAGAGGTTCTTGTTTTTGTTGTTAATCTTCTTAGCTCAATGTTCACTTTAGCTAAATGTCCCTACTATTGATGGATAAAATCTACCATCTGTTGTGTTTGCCCATCAATATTTCATAGGTGATGATTCTCTACAATTAATTATACATTCTCCTAGTAAGTCTAATCCAAGGCCTTTTGAATTTTATGTTGAGTGGCCTCTACCAAGGATCAATATAACACCATTTTCTCTATCGTACCCTCAACCCTTTTCAATCTTGTTTGATGTTGTTCAAGAGCTTTATCCTTTGTCAATGCTAGGTTGAGAAATGCAAGGTTAGAAATTTGAACTCTTAGTTTGGTAACCTCCATAGCAAAGTGTTCATTTAGCTATTTGGCTTTTTTGAGTTGCCCCTCCAAAATGATTTTTTTGCCCTTTGCTTCTAGTAGCTCTAACTAGGTTGTAGTTATGTTGTCTGGAAGGTCAAAGACATCCAAAATCAGTTGCCTTGTTCCCACTAGTTAGTCTAGAAATTGTTCATGTTGTGTTGCACTCAACTTGTTGCTTACTATCCCTATGGATGCTTGCACATATTTAAGTGTAAAGACATTTAGTACAGACATTGTAGGTGCATTTAGAGTTTTGATAATTCTATCAACAACCACCTATGCTACTATCTCTTATCCCTAGTGCTACATCACCAAAGTTGTTGCTCCCTCATCCTCCTTCAAGTGCACTAAAAAAGTAGTAGTGTTTCTAGAGATTTCTAAGAATTGCTATTATTGCAAGAGGGATACTATTACCTCTCAAGTGCTAGGATTCAATCTTGTAGGCAATTGCATTCTTTGGGCTAAAAAGATGGGTCCACCACTTTCCATCTGGCTAGCTATTCAAGCCACTTCATTCAAGTGACTCATCACTAGCCAGTACATAAATAGATCACCATCACTTATTCCTGGTTGTCACTCTTGTTCACTCAAGAGACATTCTTGAAATTTGTAGAACCATTGAGAAGTTGCAACAATATCAAATTTTTTTTGCTAAGTGGATGGTGGGGGTGGTGGTTGCAGCTTCTCTTCTTGGATGACTTTTGCAGGGACTTTGTCCTTCATCATTTTTGTTTAGTTAGTAGATGAAGTATGTTAGACATCATTGTTTGTATAGTAGGTTATCCCTCTTCTTTGACATAGTTTTTTAATGAGGCATGGAAAGGGAAGTATCTTCCTTCCACATTTGTTCTTCTTGAAGTGCTTTTCTATTTCAAGATAGATTAGCTATGGAATGTTTACATGGAATATACCACTTAGAGCGGCACATGCATGAGTGGAGAAGATAGTGATCTTGCATGGCCTCACTACTAGATAGAGGTGAAAGGTCGTAGTCTTATAGTAGATTCTCTCCATTGATGTAAGTGCACCATACTCTTTATGGTTGATGCCACAACACTATTGCAACCATTCTTTCTTGATGTTGGGGTCTACCTATATTGGAATCTTAGCAAGATTCGCTCTAGTTCTCGATAACCCAAGTGATTCTAAAATGGCTTACACTAAGTTGGATACTGAAATGTCCTTGATCTTGACTGTTGAACTGAATGCCTATTATTCCAAAATAAAAACATCTCTCCCATGTGCCACTCCTTGTTTGAAGTGATGATGGACAACATGGGAGAGGTCTTTAGTTGATCTTGTACTTCTTGAGGTGCTTGCTCTAAGAAAGAGCCAAAATTCAACTATTGGAGCACTGTTTTCTAAACCTTCTTTGATTTGCTCTGCTTAAGGCAAGCTTCTATCAAGGTCATCTCAAGGTTTGCTTGTGGGTCTAGTACCTCATCTAGGTGGGATTGCTTTTTCACTATTACTTGTTTTGGAATCAGATGGATAGACTCCACTTCAGGCTCCTCCCTAAGAGGTCCCATAGCATGGGTTGCTACTTGTTCTTCTTGGGCCTATTCTTGGCTCTTTCCCATTCATGATCATTTATCCCATGGTTGTAATAGTTCTCCTTCCTATGTGTGCTTCTCCTCTGATGCCATCTATGGTCACAACACATCCAAGGATTAGTATATATAATGTGTAACTTATAATATTTTGATATGTTGTCTCATCAGTTAGTTCNCCATTTCATGGTATCTTACATGGTGCGTGACATGGAGGGTGACAAATGCACTTGCCCCGNAAATGTGAAAAATTCAATGTGTGGATGCATATATATAGACTATATTTGTGTTGCATTGATGAGGTTCCATATACAAGGTTACATATACATAGGAGGTTTGTCAACAAGTACCTATTTACAAAAGTTGTAAATAAAAATTTTCAACTTAAATTTCTCATAACATACATAGAGTTTTCTAATGAAATTTGGGTTCATGAAGTCCTAGAAAAGCTAAGAATTTGATGAAATCATCGAAGAGGGTCATTGAAAGATCAAAAATTAAAAAAATTAAATAGAAAATGTGTTCATTGAAGAAATTTCCTTAAGGAGAGCATAGTTGGATGCATTGGATGGGGCACACAAAGGTTTGGATTGCGAAAATGTCTAAGCATGAGGTACTTAACTAACCCAACCAAGAGATATGTAAGTGGGTCCTTCTCATTTTAGGCACATGCCTATTTTACCCTTGCATAACCTCAACCTAAGGAGTCTGTGGACTCCATAGATGATTAATGGTTATGAAAGTTAAGGACCAAGACCTAAAAAATTCTACCTAAGAATTCAAGCACATCAAATCAAGACATCAAACAGGGACATGAACACTAGTAATTAGGTGAGTCATGGAAAGCATAAATGGATGAGAGAGAAAGTAGAATAGAGCTCCTAATTAAGGTAACATGAAGTTCCTCATGGATTTTATGGTTAAATGACTTGATAAAATCCATCCTTAGTCTAGACCAAAACCAACCATGTTTAGTGACTTCACATCATCACTCTAAGATCGGTCCACCTCCTTAAGATACAAGAGTGCTCCCATGGACATTCCTTATAGAGGAAAAAAAGAGAAGTAGGAACTGAGGAAAGGCCTTAGTTAGAGGCGATATTCAAGCATGGTTAACATATATTTCTAGTCCCATAACCAATGCTTATAGCCTATTATTCTATCTAAGGGGTGTGCTTTGAATTTCCATTATTTTTTTATTTTTTATTTTTTATATTGTTTATTTATTTATTTATAGATGGAAACCACACCATGCAAAGACTTATTCAACTTCCTATTATTAGTTGACATGGAATGATAAGAAATCCATGAAAATACTCATATACCCAAGTAAGTAGAAGGGTACAAAGAGTATTGAGTCCGCTTGAAGTCACACCCTGTTCAAACCTTTAAATCCTTTCCAAGTTTAGAAACTATCAAGTTCATAAGTTCATTAAATTTTTACTTAATGAAAAGGAACCTCATACTTCCAAAAGAAGGAAAATCATAGAGTTTGTGGATGGGTGGATGTCATAGACTCACTGCCTATTCCATGAAAAAGAAACCATGTCTTAGGTCTCAGTACCAAAAATCAAAAATAGAAACTAGACATTAACAATAAAAAATAATAGGTACAAACCATCATTAACAACAGCTATAACACCACTATGTCCTATTGGCACAAAGCACTTTATTAGTAGAAATTTTAGAAAATCACATCCAAAACCCTGGAAATTATACAAGAAAGTGTAAAATATTCAAGAAAAATAAAATGTACCAATGATGGTGTGAAACAAAAAATGGTGTAAAATAGGAAAAGGGTAGAAAAAAATGTGTAAAATAAACAAGGTGTAAAATAAAAATGTGTAAAAAAATAGAAAAACTAGGGAGCCATGTTAATGGTTAGCATGGATGGCCATCTTCCCCATGACTGAGTTGGAAGGAGAAGATCTAAAAGATTGAGTGAGGTTGTCTATTCGATGAGGTATTCATTGCACTAGCTTGCTTGGGCTCATGGAAAGGTTTTATTTGTTGAATGTTAACTAATTATTTTTTGTTTGGGCTGTTAGGTTTGTAGATCAACATGGCCCTAGAAGAAAAAGTTTCGTCAATTATATAAGACCCCTTCCACAATGTTTGAAATCTTGTTCATTGTGGAACATGTGTGGCGTTCCAGTAGAGGACTTTGTCTCCAAGTTGAAATTTTACTTTTCTTATTCTAAGGTCATGGCATTATTTACTAAATGCTTTATGCACTTCATTTAAAGATAGAGCCACTAATCAATTTTCATCTAGCATATTAAGGTTGATCAATCATTCTCTTTGTGCTAGACTTAGGTTAAGATCTAGGTCATAAGCTATTGAGAGTGTATAGAGATCAAATTGAATAGGAAGTGTTGGCAGTTTCTTGTACACCAGCTCATAGGGAGAGTAGCCTATATGGAGTTTTTATGTTGAGCAGTAGGCCTAGAAGGAATTGTTGAGTTTTGTTCTCATGTCTCTCCTATAATTGCTAATAGTTCTCATTAAAATCCTCATAATCTCCATGTTAGTAATATCTACTTAACCATTGGGTTAGGGGTGGTAGGGTGTTGTTAATTTATGTTCAACCCTTAAGTTTTACATAAGCTTATGAAAAGTGGTGCCTATGAAATGGGTTTTGTTGCCAAAAATCAATGCACATGGCACCCCCAAACCTATTTACAATGTGTTCTTGAAAAAATCAAGTAGTAATGGATGATGTATAGTTGATGATGGCTACTAGTTGGACATGGATGTGATGAAACCCATGAAGTCTATGCCCCATATGTTAAAGAGTTCCATTGGTTGGATCCACTATTGAGGTTCCTTCATTTGCACTTGGCTTGATGAGGAAACTATTATTTCTTTCTATGGTCTAGATCTTGTGGCATCTCTTTAGTGAGAAGATAAGGATGCCATCATATCATTTTGGTTGTGCAAGTACTTGGTCATTAATTGCTTTGACAAAGAGTAGTTCATCAAGAAATTGATCAAAGAGTAAGCTCTCCTCCTCTTTGTTATCCCATCTTAACCAAGAGATATGGTTAGCAACCACATTCTCAGTCCCTTTTCAATCTACCATCATAAGATCAAATTTCTACAAAATCACCAACCATCATATGACACAGGGGCCTACTATTGGCTTGTTCATTTGGAAGTGAATGTCACTATGATCAGTGTGCACAAACACTTTGTACCCAAGCACATACTACTTGAAATTTTCCAAAGCATACATTATTATCATCAATTCTTTCTTTATTGTGGTGTAATTAATTTGTACACCCACAATGCTTCATCTTGTGAAGTAGATGTAATATGGATATTTTTGATCATCCAATTACATTAGCATGGCTTCCAAGGCATAATTTGATGCATTTTTCATGAATGAAATGGTCTAGACTAGTCTGGTGCTCATAGAATTGGAGTTTTTATGAGTCTCTTCTTCAGCTATTGGAATGCATTTTCACATTCTTTGATCTAAACAAATGGAGCATCTTTCTTTGTTAGATCAACCAAAAATTTTGCAATCCTAGAGAAATTCTTTATGAATCATTGGTAGTAACCAATGTGTCCAAGGAATGACTAAACATCTGTAACTGTTTCTAGTTTATGGGTTATTCCTTGGATGACCCTTATCTTTTTAGGGTCTACCTCAATCCTTGCTTGTGAGATTCTATGCCCTCTTGGACCATTAGATGGCTTTTTTACTAATTAAGCTACAGGTTTGTCTACACACATATTTTTAATACTTTATTAAGGTGATCCAAGGCTTACTTGAATGTATCATCATAAGTGGATAGTCATCCATGAAGACTTCCATCCCACTACCAATTTACTACTAAAAGATGCTCAAGACCAAGCATTGGAATGTGGCAATAGAATTGCACAAATTAAAAGGCATATTTTGATATGCAAAAGTTCCCCAAGGACTTGTGAATGTAGTTTTGGCCTATTCCTCTAGTATAATCTAAATTTGGTTATAGCCATTATAACCATCCAAAAAGCTATAATAGCAATGTCTAGAAATGGTGTCCAACACTTGATTGATAAATAGTAATGAAAAATGATCTTTAAATGTTTCCATGTACAATAGCCTGAAATAAATACAAACCTACCACTTGCCACCTTTCTTTGGCACAATCACAAGTGGACTGACTGGCTCACTATTTGTAATAGGATAGATGAACCTCACCTTGAGTACTTGTTTTATCTCCTCCTTGACGATTTACTTTAATTTGGGGTTCAACTACTATTATGGCTACTTCCTTGGCTTCATTGCTAGACCAACTTAGATATGGTGCTGGCATATTCGTGGATCAATCCTAGTCAATTTTGGATATGACCAAGGAAAGGTTGTTGACCATCTATTAATCAATTTCAATGATTTTTCTTTTATTCAGGAACAAGTTTAGCATTGATTATAACTGGTTTTCCATATTTTAGAAATGAATATTCTAGGCTAGTAGTTAGATTTTTTAACTCTAGGGGCTCTTATTTAAAATTTTCAAGGATTTCCAACTCTTCCCAATAGGTATCATCTTTTTCTTCATCAAAGAGTTAGCAATGAACTTGCTCTAGTTCATCCATGCCTATGACATAGGTGCATGTTAGGCTCTTAGTTGGTTCCATGTAAATTGTGCTACTCTCAAAATTAGTTATCAACTAGTAGGTGCTCTCTTATTTTGTGGCTACTACATATAGGCACCTTTGAATATCTACCTCATTTGCACACTGCCTACATGTAGAAATGGATCATATTTTACATACTAGAGTTTCTAAATGCAGTTGCACCTTATATCATTGTATGCAATGCATGGAACTCATTTGTTCTCAATCTTTCTGAATGCATTTTCCTTGAAAATTTCTAGGAAAAGATCTCTAATGTCCATTTTTTCATTAATAGTACTTAGCCATGCCCTTCCCATAATGATTGAAAAATCCCCCTTGTAGTTGTCAACTTTGATTAATAGGAAATTGATAGGATAAGACCATCCACAAATAGTGGTCACAATATCTTCTACTAGTTCTAATGAAATAATGATGCATTGGTCTACTAATTCTAATCTGATATTACTCTTCTTAAGAGGTAGCATGTTCTAGACAGTATACATCTCATGGAAAATCATATTAACATTAGAACCTAAATCCAAAAGAGCTCTTCATGGTTCATTCCTAGCAATTCGCAAATTGATAAGTGGATTTTTAGGATTATTTAATTTCCTTAGAAGGTTGTCAGCCTAGATCTAGTCATATATGACATGAGTTAACATAACAGTGTGAATCTTGGGAGGCATTTGATTTGAAGGGTTCTTGATTTGATGATTTACAGAGGATGAGGAAGGAGCAGGGTGACCAATTGCATGTGTTTGTGAGGGCTTAGGAGGGATGTTGGGTTAGACGAATGGTTATTTGTGAGATGTAGATTTTGAAAGACTTAGTTGATTAATTGGTTGTAGATTAACGATCCTTGTAGTAACATGTTGTTGTGACTGAGATGGAAGCTTACCTTGCATGGATGGAGCAAGTGGTAGTTGTGTTGAGGATGGAGGAATAGGTGTAGGTACATGAGGAGGATAAGGATGGAATATGGGATCCCCCCTAGGAGTTGGAGAATGAGTTCAGTTATATTCAAGAGGGTTGTAGTGATGTTGGAAAGAAGAAATGTGGTTGGAAGAGTCACATGGAGATAGGGATTGCTAAAAATAGTATCCATATAGATCTGGCTACCTATAAGAGTATTGTTGTTGTGGTGGTTGCATCCCCCATGACTATGGTTGCTACTACTACTGATACTACCCATATGGTTGTGGTGGAGTTCCACTTGGATAATAAAGTTGTTGCTAATGGAATTTCTTAGGATTACCTTGAGGATAAGACAATCTTTTGGGTGTTTGCCTTTTCGATAGTCATGGATTTAGAGCATACACCCTAGATTCCTATAAGTATGACACAATAGGGTAACATCTTTTAGGATGTTCATAGTGGTAGATGTCACATTCATCATCATCTTCTGATTCAATCTTCACAACTTTTTCTATTGCAGTAGCTTTACTCTTATCCATGTGTTAGGCACGTTTAGCTTCTTTGCACCTCCTATGATCACAATTAGTACCCTACTCTCTTGATTCTTCTATGATTTTTAGAGTAGTTTGGAATTTTTTATCCAATGAATCCTACATTTTATCTAGCTTAGTTGAAATTTCAAACATACATTTTTGGATTTTCAAGGTCTTTCATTACATCACCTCATTAAGAGATGACTCCTCCTCACTATCACAAAAGCATACCTCCTTCTTTCTAATGGAAGGATCCTTGTTATATTCTTCTCCACTTTCATGTTTTCTCAACTCTCCTTCTTCTTTTGCTACCTACTTAATTAGCCTTTGTATATGATGGGCTATTAATTTTGCTAGTCTCCCTTTGGCATAGACCCCAAGGGCCCTCCATGTTTATCAGCAAAGCCCATCTATATGTGGCAAAGTTGTTTCCTCTAAGAGTAACCATAGCTAGGACATTAATGTAATAATAAATAATATATGTTCATGATAGAATCCAAGGATTCATGTGTTCCTTATTTCCATCCTTGGATTTGCCTTTGCAAGTTTGACACTATAAAGTAGGTCTGATACTTATCATTAAATAGTTTTAGCATTGTACTCCATCGATGAATTAACTCTAGTTTTAGAGACCTGTACAAGCTTTTTTCTTCCTTGATGAGTATTCTAGGAAATAGCTTGAGCTTTTTCCAATCATTTTCAATATCTTGTAAGGCACAAGCATCATGAAAGCCTTATAGATGCATTTGAGGATCTGAGTTATATCCCCCTCAAATCTAGAGATATTGTTCATGTCTAACTGCTTGATTTGGCTATCTTTGACATGCTTGGTAGGAATTTTGATAGCCTCTGTGTTGTTGATCATGTTTTGAGTGGCTAGTAGAGGTTCATTATCATGATCTTAATGATTTATGTGATGTCCTATGCCATCCCTTCGTTCATGGTGGTCTCTACGCTTATCATTCTTGTCTTGCCACCTGTGGTTCTTTTTAGGTTCAAAGCAAGAAGTTGATTTAGATGAAGAGGGCAAAGAGGAAGGAGGTCTTCCACCACTATGGCGTCTACCACATCCTCTCTATTTATCACAATCATAATCCTTAGAAAGATTATCATTATGATTGTTTGAGTTCTTGCTTAGACTCCCTTTCTCAAAGCTCCCACAACCATGGGACTCACTGTTACTAGAACCTAAACTATTAATTATTAATTTAGGATTTAGGTTCAACTCCCCTTCACTAGAGTTAAGAGGTGAAGAGTCTACATGTTGAGAACCATTAGAAGGAGGTTCCTCATCATCCTTTTGATATAGCAAGGACAAGGGGTTAGTGAACCATTTTCCCTTCATGGCTTCACAATGCTTTTCTTATTTCCAATCTCATTTGCATTGTGTCTTAGTGGAAAGGCAGTCCCAAAAGTCATGATCTTCCACAATGTACTCTCTATGAAGCTCCTTGATGTTTAACCTTGTAAGAGTTTGGATTAGCATCTTGGAAAAAAATCAATCATATGGCAATACAATGTTTCCCTCCATGTCTTGCCATTGTATTTGGTCATCCTAATGGGGAATGAAAGTGAAATTAGATACAAACTCATCAAGATGAGTGTACACCACTCTAAATTCTTATGATATGGTTGACTTAGAATTGTCTTGCTTATGAGAAGAAGAGGATTTTTTTTTAGAAATAATTTCTTAGTGTGTTTGTAATATAGTTTTGATTAATTGTTATGATTTATCTTTGTTAGGTTTGTTTCAATGATGTTGAGTAATTTTCACTAATCCTAGATTGATAACACATGGTACTAGCTAAAAATCCTTAAGAAGGGTACTAATGATGAGCAGTGAGGTACCCATACACCACACCATATGAATCACTAAGGAATTCATGTGCGATCCACTTAAATTCCATGGATTCCTAGTGTTCTTGTACATAGGATTCAATCTAGATAATGAATCTAATTATGGAACAATTGTTATCTTCCAAACTACACATATGAGGTTCAGTTGTATGGTTAAGTGTAATTGAGACAAATGATTTTTATTATTTTATATTTTGTTCAACTAAGGTTGGTAATAGATTGAGAATATATTGATTATATGGTTCAACTAATTTAATTACTAATTAATAACTAACTATCCTAACATAAGCATCTAGTCCCACTTTCCATATACATTCTGAAAACATACAACACTATTGGGTGACCAAGTGTTAAGCACTACTAGGTGACCAAGCATTAAACACTACTAGGCGACTAAGCATTAAGCATTATTGAGGTTNGTTGAAGAGGTCATACTTATATATGCTAGTCTATTTAGCTTAATTGATTAGTTAAAGTCTTAATCATCTTATCTTAATTAATTACTTAATTAATGAAAAAAAATAAATGCATAAATAAATCATTAAGCTAGTCCAATTGTTGCAAGGTTTATCAAAAAGCTCATCTTTATTGTCACACACATTATGATGCATAGGTAAAATAATGTTTGAATGAAGATCTGTACACTCCTTAACTTCTACTACAGGAACTTAGAAAATTATTCTCTCTTATGGAAACAAACTACAAATTTTTTCTTGTAACTAAAATTCTAACTAACTATTAACATAGCTAGGGTGCTAGGGTGCCACATCGATAGGTACACGTCAACGTGGAAAATCCTACATCGATGAGGTTGTGTTGACAACATCTTGTTGATGTAGCTAATTGAAGACTCTTCATTATAAAATATATCATAAAATATAGAGCTAAATTAGGGAAAAAATCACCGTCTTTTCATGACATGTTGCTGCAAATTTCAAAGTTAAGGGAGCCTCATGAGGAT
>MNCI01014893.1:0-16054 GCA_015680685.1 Gnetum montanum | reverse complement strand
ATTTTCTTACTTCAAAATAAAAATATTAGGATTATAGGAACTATTTTCAAAATTATTTTGAATCAAATATTAAGAAAATAATTTATACCAAGCCCTAAGAACTTACATAAGCTCATATAAGACCTTTTTCAACTTGTATACATAATCTCTCTTATGTTTATCTTCAAAGCTTAGGGATTGCTCTATTAATTTTGGTGATGTTTTTCTCACTAGGTCTAAGCCATTAAAATAGTTTACTAACTATTAAAATTAAGATAAACATACACCATTAATATTATATAACCCATGGTGTTACATGTATTATACTTAGTATATAAACAAGGAATGTAATAGAGAAAAAATACTATTAAACTAAGTGCCTGCATTATTATATTATATGTTATGTTGGAAACTAGGCTAAATACTTATATAGATGTAATGGAGCCATCACATCTAAAGAATGAACAAACACCAGATTAGCGAACATTAGTTAAGAAATATAATTATCTATAACTAAATATAAATTTTAAGTCATATAATATAAAATACCATAGATGGTATTGTACATGATGATGATATATGTATACACTCTTAGTATGGCCAAATATAGATACTAATTAGCATGCAAAGCTTGCCAGAATATACCAAATCTTTAATACCACCGCTCAAGATCAATATGGACATTAATAATGTCACTTTACTATC
Source organism: Gnetum montanum (assembly GCA_015680685.1). NCBI lineage: Eukaryota > Viridiplantae > Streptophyta > Gnetopsida > Gnetales > Gnetaceae > Gnetum > Gnetum montanum. The sequence continues at coordinate 15,370 of MNCI01014893.1, read as the reverse complement.
TACAAAAAAACCATGATGTTCATAAAATAAATGATAATATAATTATCATATTATTGTCAAACTCCATGATACCAAATGAAATAAAGATTTATAAACACAACCAATGATGTGGACTAATTCTTTAAAGTGGAATTCCTATTAGAAAAAAAGAATTATAAAAAATAAGCACTATAAGGCCTAAGAAATTATCAATTTAATGTCTAACTAGTAAAGCCAATATAAACATTAATATAATATGATAGTAATTAATATTTCTTTTCTAATTTAATGTTGTAAATTATTTTGGTTTATTTAAATGATTTCTAAAATGTATGTAAAATGATTATAGATATTAGAGATAGGTATCTCCTTCAAAATATAATATAACATAACTAAATTTTAAATCATAAAAAAGAAATATATGCTTTTCATGAAAAAATAAAGTTGTAAATAAATTAAACATAAAAAAAGGTTAAAGTAATGGTAATACAAATAAGAAAAATAAATAACTAGAATCATCAATCAATAAAACATTCTATATTGTTTCTTATAGGATTTTCAAAAATATTCAATAATTATTCATCTTACAATTTTGGTATAGAATCCTTCACATTTTATTCTTTAGATACTACAAGAATTTTAGAAGATACCAAAATATTTCAATGAAACCTTATTGTATAATGAAACCTTCATGGGATTTTTCTCTACTAATGCGTTAAAAAAATTGATGTTTGTCTCTAAATGAAAAACTTTATTTTCAAAACTATGATGTTGCCTCACTGCATGCATCATGGATAGAGATAAGTAATCAAACTCTATCTTACTCCATCACTCTAAATGGACATCATCAGATTGCTTTATTTCTAGAATCTCCATGGTTATTTTGTTAAGCTTGGAGACGGATTCAATAAATAATCATAAAACCATCTTCTTGTTCTTATTTTTCTCTACCATGGTAACATCCATAAAACTTAAATTATTAAATATATTAACAGAATTAGGAAGAATTAAGTCATAATAGAAGTAAGGAGTAGACACCATGTAGTAAGATAATGCCTAGTCCTTCATCTTCATCTTTAAAATTGAAGGCTAGTCCACTTGGCTTTTTTGTTTTGCAATGGCATAGAGTAGACGTAGTAGAGGTTATGAAATTGTATTCTTCCTATCTTTAACTATTACATGATAGGTAATGATACTTGTCAAACCAAAGTATGAAAGCTACAGTTGCAAGATCAAAATCATCATAGTGGTGGTAGTGCAGGTTTTCCCCCACTTATATTCCTTTACAAAATAGTCTAATACCCATTGTCTCGGAAATACCATTTTTTTCAAAGAACAATCAATATTCATCCATTGAAAAAAACTACATGAAACTTTTCTACATTTTAAAAAACCTTCAAAACTTTTCAAATTAATAAATAAATCAACTATTGTTATGTATTAATGAAGTTGTCAACTATCACATCATCTTACAACATTGCAAACTTAAAAAATGGTGTTCAACTAGATCTTTTCAATTTTACACTATGACCTTGCTACATCAACTCTATGGCCATATATCTGACATATTCATCTTTAGATAAAACAAAGTCAAAACGTTTTATCTTGTTTGACACTATCTCATAATGTGTGGTCATTGTAGAATGTAGTTTGATCTTCTTAGTGCTAGTCTTTGAACCAAAAAATTTAGTATGGGGATTTTCATGATGACTTCTAGGTTGCAGCACTAGTGGAAGTGACTATGATAGTGTGTCACTCTAGATGTACTCAAATGAAGTCAGTGATAGAATATATTGATTACACTTTCTTTTTAATAAGCCTTATACCTATCCATGATCTCTAACACCATGAGTCACTTTTACAAAAAATTTCATTACAACAAAGAAAACTAGGTCATTTGAATTTAAAACTTACATTGCAAAAAATATGTTACATTTTGAATCATACATATTGAACATGATTTTTGTATCCCAAAATCAATAGTCAAGATCTAAAATTCAAAGTAACTTAACAAATAATTAGCAGAAATATGGAACATCCTTTTTTTCTTTTTGTTTTTGAATAAAACCTATGATATTTCAAATACAAACCATAACTTAAACACTTACCAATGAAATTTGAAAGAAATACAAGAATTTAGAAATCAATTGGCTATTGGACAAATATTACTTAATGGTTAAGCTCTCTTTACAGTTTTTGTGATTTGTTGGTAGATGATGAAATGGAATTTACAATTGATTTTTATTCTTACCTTTGCATTAAATGCATCTAATTATATTCACATTGTAGAGGTCCATGTTAGTAATTAAAAGAGTCATCAAATACCCTACTTCAGTATCATATTTATCCCTAGGTCTAAGATATTAAAATAATTTGATGACTCTTAAAATTAGGATAAATATATAGCATGAATATTATATAACTTATGGTGTTACATGTATTATATCTAGGATATAAACAACAAATGTAACAAAGAAAAAATAATATTAAAATAAGTGTCTCCATTATTGTATTGTATGTTGTGTTGAAAACCAAAATCAATACAAATAAAGATGTAATGCATTTGTCACATCCAAAGAGCAAACAAACATTATGAGTAGTTAACATTAGTTAAGAAATATAATTTTTTTATAACTAACTCTAAAAATTAAGTCATATAAGATAGAACATTAGAGATGGATGATATATAAAGGTCCTACTAACTGTAATTAGTGGGCTTATATCATATAGAACATGGTTCAATTTAGTCATAAGCTTTAAAGATAATGTTAAGTGGATTACCAAGATTAGTCATGTATATCATTATGTTTAATAAATAGAAAAGAGATTATAATACATATAATACAATGGAAAACCTATTTTTCCATTGTGAGAAATAGAGAGAGTATAATTTTATATTTTATAATTTTTATGTGTTTTATGAATATATAATTAAAATAGCAATAAGCACACATGCATCACAATTCCTCATGGTGATAGACATAATGCTCACAATCACATACATGTGTTGCAATCCCTTATGGGATAGGTTCAACATCATAAAAAAAATATAATAAATGCCTCTTAGTCTCAACCTTGATGTCCTAACATCATATCACATATTTATGATCTCCATGGATAAGGATGAATCATTGCATCTTGATAAAATGGAAATGAAATAAATATTTTAATGTTTAATACATCAATAGTATAATGAAAGAAAAATCATGAACTTTATTCACTAGGTAAACATTGGACTCAATAATGACCAAATGGTTTTAGGCTACATAAGCAAGGTAGCACTTTAACAATGTCTAGTCATACTTTTAAAAGTGATAACTTAAAATACACATAAGATAGGAAGAAAATCTACTTACCCAAGAAACAAAGAGCTCATCACATAAACTAGACGTGAAAAGCCCAAATGAAATGTATAAGTTCTGAATTATTATGTGTGAGAGCTCATCCCAGGTATTGATAATTTTTACAAGATAATGGTAGAGGTTTGCTAGTGTCGATGTGTCAATGGAGGTTCATTAATGCAACCTAGATCAACTTGAATTACACCACAAGTAAAGTAGGCTAAACTAGGCTTGGAAAGGGGTGTGTCAACACCTCTACATTAATGTACAAGATACACTAATGTATGGTTGTTAGCATACCTCCCAAATCATACTTCCAACTACTAGTTCTAGATTAAATCTAGAACACCAAGGAACATGTTGATAGAACTCTAGGATATCCAAACAAAGCTAAAAATATCCTAAGAAATATAGGACATGCATAAAACTTGGAAGTATAACATAAGAGGTAAGGATGAAAACCTATGAGGATAAACCTCAAATGTAGAAGATATAACTATAAACATAGGACATGTAAAAAATTTCTTAACTTCAAGGCTTACAATAGACTTACAAAATGCTACTAGCTAACTCATAATTCTTTCATAATTGAGTAAAGCTAGTCCCATAACTTTAACATCCATAACACAAAATAGGAACTAGACATATAATAGGATCAATGTGAAGGAATTATAACTATTCAAAAATATAGACAATGATTATATTACAATATAAGCCACCTTACTAAGAAATTATAGGGTATGGTGGCTAAGAATAGTATTCCCATAATGTGCTTGCTTGCCAAAGGATGAAGCTAGAAGTGCTTGGTGTAAATATGTAAAATATATTCAATTGTATTTTAATGTCCATCACTCTGGCTTGAAGCTATTAATTTTTCTCATGCATTATTCCTTAATTTCATAGTAGTTCTTATTAATGTTCCTCATCAGCTACTTCAAACTACTTGTGATTCCTTTTTTCTTATGAGATCTCATGCTATGTAACCTCCAACGCAACTACCACTTAATGAAGTATTTATAATAGCTCAGTGCATGGTCTACTAGTAGAATCTTGGATGATGTATAAATACCTCCTCCATTTTATCTTCACATACTCTTCTACCTCCTTGAGCTTGCTCTCAAGGACTACTATTGTTTCTTCATGATGATGAACGTACATGTTCTCTAAGAGATCCATCTTTTCCTATAAGGTTGGCTGACATAGGGTTATTTGTTAGGACTTGGCATGCAAGATGTTAAATTTTACTTTCATCTCACATCTTTCTTCCATTACACATATATTCAATAGAGGTACAATTTTGTGTGATCTACACATGTCAAGATCCAAGTCATTTTCTTAATCAAATGAATCTTTTTGAGTTCATCAATATCCTTGGTTGTCTTTTCTACTAATCCTACTATAAGTTCTAGTGCTTCTTTTCCATACAAAGGTACTTAGTCTAAAATTGGACGATAATTCATATTTTTTTCTTAAGTCTTCATACCTACTAAAAAAGGGAGAGTACCTACTTTTCTTTATCCTAGCTTATTTTCTCCCATTCCTAGGAATAATGTTTTAACATTGATGGGACGCGATATCACATGGGCCGTAATATCGTGTGCATGATATCACGGCCGTCACGTTATCACATCCCTCGTGATATTGCATACACAATATCGTGTCTTCCCTTGTGATATACGCGATATCGCAGTGCGCTGTCATATCTATAAATAAGAGGCGGCTCTCCCTTGTTTCATCATCTAGGCCTAGACTGTAGCAAAACTCTGGTAGTTTTTCCACTCCATAGATAAATTAATTTCCATGTGCCCGTAGTAGGAGTCCTAAAGTGAACGGATATTTATTCAGGCAAACATTGTACCTGAACACAAGTTTGTGTACGGCAATAAAGACGAGCTTCTTGGATAAACCTTGTAGTGCATCGAATAAGCTAATTAGGATTTTATTTATTATTATTTATTATCTATTATTTACATGCTTTATTAGTTATTTATTGCTTTCTCTCTCACCCTTCTCTCCTAGTTAAGTGACTCAGTATGACCACTTCAAGCACATGCATTACGCGTGGTGATCCCAGCAACGATTAGCATTTGGTAACCACGGTTGCATTGGTTTAGGGTGTGTATGGTAAGTGGGAATGGATGTTGATGCTAGGTTAATTTAGACTTAGTTTGTTAATTAGAGTTAGTAATCAGTCTCTTCAACCCTTCACCTCAATAGCATAGGAGATAAAACACAAAAAGATATAAAAATCATATACCTTGGACTTACTTAACCATACACCATGACAAATACAAGTAAGCCTAGGAAGAAAATGAATAACTAACCTTAAGTGTTCCATGAGGCATCTAGGCACTTAGTCTACAGTGTTCGACTGGATTATGCATGTTACGTTCGTATTCGTATGGTTGAGTGTAGGGGTATCTTGCCACTCATCATTGGCACCGTTGTCGGGGACTAAGTGTTTGTGCGCTAGGTAGAACAGAAGAGATCATTCACATCGTTGGAAGCTTAAACGAACCTTAGGGTTAATTAAAGAAAAAATTTATATAACGGTAAAATTGCACACCAATAAATAACAATGTCTTCTTCTCATAAGAGAAATTCACCACCCAGGGATAATACAAAGGACAGTCGGCAGCATCAAACACATAACCTAAATCTGCCAGTTCCTCAATAATATAGGTTGACATATGCTCATCTTGATGAGTATATCCCCAACTTTACTTTCATCTTCCATCAAGATGAATAGATGCACTGGAGAGATTTGCAAGGTAACATAGTATTATCTCTAGATCATGCAGTCCCCAACATGCTTCTCTGTGCTCTGGCATAGATTGGCATGATACAGCTTTATGTTGAGTATGTTGCATCAGATTTTGACTCAAGGGATTACCATTCCATAGCCGCACAATGTATGAGGGACTCAAGGTATGAGAGCCAACATACACTGTTGAAGGGCAAAGAGGTCCCACACTTCCTAAGTGAAATAGGCAATGGTGAACCACTTATAACGGGTTCTCTATCGAAAGATGTTCCCCCTCCTAATGATAGTGAGGAGGTGGGGTATCATAACCTACACTCATTAAGGAAGTAGAGAGCTGGTACTGGTCCTTAGAACCGAAAACCATCAAGAGGTGGAGTACGATGTTAGAACTCTTCAATGATAAATATAAGATGTACTCCAGAGTGTCTAATTTGTGTAAGCAAATCCAAGGATGGAAGCAAGGTACTCATGAACCCTTGGATGCTACCATGGGCCACTGCTACGCATTATTACATTATTGCCTGGGCCATGGTTACGCACAATGGGATCAACTTTGCCACATCATAGATGGGCTAAGGCATGAGACTAGAAGAACCCTTGGGACTTATGCCCAAGGAAGATTATCAGAACTTAAATCCCATGAGATACATTGCTTGTTAGAACAAGTAGCGAAAGAATAAGGTGAACTACGAAAAAGAGAAAGTTCAAAAGAATACAACTGTGATCCTTCCCTTCGAAAGAAGGGAGTGAAATTTTGTGATGAGGAGGATGAGTCACCACTCGAAGAGTTGGTGAATAGAAAAACCTTGCCGATTCAAAAACTAACAATAGAAGTATTGGCTAAGGTAGATCACTTATGGGATTCCTTAGACTCTAGACTTGAAACTGTCCTGAAAATTGTAGAAGAGTCTAAGGAGGAATGAAGTAGTGACAAAGATAAGACAAAGTGGAGAGATCCAGGCCCTGCACATAACAAAGGTAAGGGAAAAATTACTAACTCCAATGAGGTTGTGGACTCAGACACAGACCATGATGGTGGATGTGAGATCTGCCAATATGACCATCCTAAGGGATGTTGTCCAATCATCTCACATCTACAAGAGTCTGGGGTGTATGCACTTAACCCGAGACTTAACAAACGGCAGACACCTCGAAGGTTACCTTATCCTCAAGGTACCCCAAGGCAGTTCCACCAACCATTAACGTACTATCCAAGTGGTACTCCACCAAAATCCATCGGACAACATCAGCAGTGGAAACACACACAGTCATGGGGGATGCCACCATCGAAACAATAGTATTGTTACTGGCAACCTAATCCATATGGATATTATGTGGAGCAGCTGATTTCTCCAAGTGACTCTATGGGTCAGACAACTCCCCAACGTCACTACCAAGTTCAGGAGTACTTTAGAAGGACTCCTTCTCCTCCAGGAGATTCTCCATACCCATACCATGCTCCTCATCTCTCCGCACCTCTTTCACTGATAGTTCCCATAACACCTCCTACTCCAACAATGCAAGGGAAACTCCGCACTCAACTCCAGAAACGCAATGCTACGAGAGCTGTAAACATTCAACCTGCTGTTGGTTCTGACAATAGTAAGAAAAGGAGACCTTTCTTTAGAACCAAAAGCCCAGAAAAGCTCTCAAAACAACAAGAAGTTGAGTCTAGGTATGCTCCTCCAACACATAAAGCTTCAGAGCACCCTTGAGTCCAAAATAAGAGCTTAACGTATACGGTTATGTTAACGAATATTGTAACTGACTGGATCAAGGTAGACCACCTTCCCAGGAAACTCTCTGATCCTGAAGCCCCTTAATCTATTTACAAATTGTCGGGAACAAATCACATAAGGCTCTTCTTGACTTAGGTTCCAGAGTCAATTTAATATCACGAGAAATGTATCAAGCCTGGAACCTGCCCCAGCTTAAGAAGAGCAACATTCAATTGGAGTTGGCAGACCAGTCCATCACCATTCCCTTGGGATCAATAGAGGACATTGTTACCACTATGTGTGGTTTCTCCTACCCAACTGATTTCGTGGTGATTGAAGTCAACAACAATGAAGGGGACTTTCCAATTATAATGGAAAGGCCATGGCTAAGTACGATAGATGCATACCTATGGATTCAGGATCTTTCCTTGGAGATATCTATGGTAAACATTTATAAAAAGATCGAGAAGAAGAAAGTTCCGTGCATCACATACAATGACTTAGAGGGTGATGACATGGAAGAATGTTCAGCATCTCTTCCATGTAATTAGTGTGCCCAGGAAACAAAAATTTGAAGGTGCCTATATGTAGCAACCACACTAGTAGTGGATACCCCGTGGTTGACAGCTACTAGAAAGAGCAACTCAATATGCACAGAACGAACTAAGGAAAAAAATCATGCTAACAATGAAGGCATAAACACATTGGAATATGAGCGTCACCAACTTCCACCCCTTAATCTAAGAACATCAATGGGGAGAAGTTGGGCACTTCTAAAAAATTCAAATAGGCATTCATTGTTTCAGATCTCTCCCTTGCAACTCAGTCATGGGGGAGATGGCCACCTGTGCTAATAAATCGAGGCCCTCAGTTCTTTTTAATTTTTTTTACACATTTTTGTTTTACACATTTTTTTCTTACACATATTTTTTTTACAAATTTCTTTAACTTTTCATGTTTTTATTTTTCAACATCGTTATACTTTTTCATTTTGTGTGTGTGTGTGTGTGTGATCCATTGTGTAAGTTTGTCACCCAATAAGTGTTCTTCATGATGGTTTGAACTGTTTTCGTCTTGATTGCTAATTTTTGGTTGTTACCTTTAAGTTATGATGTTGATAATAAGGTATGTTCTTTTGATATGGCAGGAAATGAGTCCACTTCATCCATTCATCCACAAGTTCTATGGTCTCTCTTGGCTTGGACATGTACAGTCCCCTTCTAAATAAGAACTCTAATGAATCGATGACTGGGTATTTCTCAAACTAAGGAAGGACTCAAGGATTGAAAAGGGTGTGACTTCAAGGGAACTTGATGCATTTGTGTTGGCCATTCTCTTGGGTGCTTGGATGTTCTCTTCTTGAGTTTTCTTACCGTTCTGATGTTACCCAATTATTGGAAGCTGAGCAAATAAAAATAAGAAGTCCTTGCATGGTGTGGTTCTCATGCATAAAAACACAAAACAAAAAATAAAAAAGTGAGAATTCAAAGCACACCCCTTAGAAAAAATAATCCCTTTGGCTACAAGCACTAGTTATGGAATAAAAATGTTCCCTCTAACTAAAGCCCTGCTCGCTTCCCATTCTCTCCTCATTCGTTTCGTCGGAATGGTGGTGGCTCTTGGAGATGGCATTCTTATTACTTCAAGTGGATGGATTGTTCGAATGTATTAATGCAAAGTCATTGGATGTGGTTGGTTTGCGTATGGAGTTGGAATGAGATTTGCCAAGTCACACTAATCATGAACTACACAAGGGGCTATACACCACCTTGTTCTTGGGATTCCATTCCATTCTCTTCTCTTCATTCATCACCTAATTTCTAGTTGTATCATTAGTGTACATTTTAGTTCATGCATTGTTTTCTTTTTCGTAAATTCTTATGGTTAAGACTTTAACTCTTATTCCAAATGACATTCCCAGAGCCTACGAACTCTTTGAATATGGGTTTGTCAGGGCATTAAGAGCATGAGCCTACTTTGGGGAGGATCCATTGAAATTAATTTTATTTTTTTCATTTTCATATTGACATCCATTTCATCGATGTCCTAGTTGTCCCTTTTTATCTATCTTTCTTGTTACTTTTTTTTTCTTTCTCCATTCTAATGCTATCAGAGGTTCGCGATTAGTCATGGGGGTATGGGGCCCGATTTTTTTGATTTTCTCCTGGCCCTAATTTTTTCAATTTTTTCTAACCCCTACACCTTTGGTAGTCATTAATATTATATTGCTAGACCTATGATTAGACATACCACAACTCAGCCAATGGACTTACATCGAAGCAAGGTATCAATTACATGATGACTCATTTACCCTTGCTAATATAAGATTGTGTTGTGTGTGCAGATGGAAATTATACAACAACGGAGGGGATCTGGAAGGAACGCTTGGAATGGAGCAGTGTTGGAATCAGCTATGCAAGGAGTAATATCAATGGTGCGCTTACGGATGGACAACGAACGATGCAATCTTGGCGTTGGTAGCAGCAACACTTCTTTCTCTTTCTCTTTTTCTCTCAAGCTTTCAAATGAGGCCTGATGTCAATGTAATAAGGTGTTCACCCTTGTTTTCATGAACACAATGTTGTTGTGTCTTGTAATGATGATCCATTCACATGTCATCCCATTAGTTTCATTTTGAGTCAATAATCTCATACCTTCTCGATATTATTATAAGGAACTCGAGGAAAAGTTTTCATTTAGTCATGGGGGTATGATGGGACATAATATCGCATGGGCCATGATATTGCATACATGATATCGTGGCTATCACGATATCGCATCCCTCGCGATATCGCGTACGCGATATCGCATCTTCACCTACGATATCACGTACGTGATATCGCGGTGCACCGTTATATCTATAAATAAGAGGTGGCTCTCCCTTGTTTCATCATCTAGGCCTAGACCGTAGTGAAACACTGGTAGTTTTTCCACTCTAGAGATAGATTAATTTCCATGTGCCCGCAGTAGGAGTCCCAAAGTGAAAATATCTTTATTCAAGCAAACAATGTACCTGAACACAAGTTTGTGTATGACAATAAAGACGAGCTTCTTGGATAAACCTTGCAGTGCATGGAATAGGCTAATTAGGATTTTATTTATTATCTATTATTTACATGCTTTATTAGTTATTTACTACTTTCTCTCTCACCCTTCTCTCCAAGTTAAGTGCCTCAGTACGACCACTTCGAGCACATGTGTTACGTGTGGTGATTCCATCAATGATAACCACAGTTGCATCGGTTCGGGGTGTGTACGGTAAGTGGGGATGGATTCTAATGCTAGGTTAATTTATACTTAGTTCATTAATTAGAGTTAGTAATTAGTCTCTTCAACCCTTCACCTCAATATCATAGGAGATAAAACACAAAAATATATAAAAATCATATACCTCCGACTTATTTAACCATGCACCGTGACAAATACAGGTAAGCCCAGGAAGACAAAAAATAATTAACCTTAACTGTTCCAGGAGGCGTGTAGGCACTTAGTTTGCAGAGTTTGACCAAATTGTGCATGTTACGTTCGTATTTGTATGGTTGAGGGTAGGGGTATCTCGCCACTCATCAAACATCTATCTATCGAAACCATATTTTTGAAATAGAGCTTCTTCTCTTACTTGATGCACCTTAAATAATTTAGAATGCAGATGCTTGATTCATATCTTTAGAGTGAATGTGAAAGTTTTCAATATCACTAGTATGATGGTTTCTAACTACTCTTGAAATTATGAAAGCTTGCCTAACTCCAACATGACTCCCTCAAATAGAAGGTTCTATCAGAATTAGTAGTTTCTAGTTTGTCCTGTACTTTGATAACTTTGGTATCCATCATGCAATTAATATTCCTTAGCATCATCTTAGTGCTTGGATCAATTTTGTGCTCCTCTTCTATCCTACATCTAATCCCAAGTTTATTAGTGAATACTTGGAGGACTTCTATTGCAAGCTAGAAATTATGCATGCTACACCTTGACCCATGTGATGAGCAAACATCCCTAAATGGGACATAAATTCAAGACTAAATAGGGGCATATTAATGGATCATGGGTGGATCACTAATCAAGGGATATGAAAATGCAAAACTATCCTCCCTTATCAATTTTCCACCCACAATGACTTCCATCATGTTTAGAAAATTACTACCAAAATCCTACAATTCTTCAATATGAATTGTGGAAACTTATCCCTTACCTTTAATATGCATCATGTGATAAAAATCACTACTAGGAAGATATTCTTGGCTTTTCCTAATGTTAAAATAGGTGGTCAAGAGATTGATCCACTAGGCCACCACATCTATGTATGTTGCAAAGGCTAAGGTATAAATGCTGTTCCTATGAGACATGTGTGAAGCTAGTTTAATGGTTGGATGTGTGATGTCTTAGTGGAAGAAATATGATCTTTCAAATTAGTTACTACACTAACAACCTCAAAATGTTATCTTAGAATAACCACCATGACATTCTCCTATTCTATCATTCTTGTAAAGGTGGGATGCTTTTCCACATGGTTGACTATGCCTGCTTGTTCACAGAGTTTTCATATTAACCATAGGAAAGCATAAACATCCATCCTATCATGGACCACATATTAAAATTTCTAAGTTAAGGCCTTATAGAAAAAATAATGGATGTTTTTGGAATAGTTTCCCCTCATCATTGCCTTAATTTTGGCCAACCAAGTAGAGATACCCAATGGTCTTTTGATGGGTAAGAAATTATGCATTACAATCTTAAACATGGCATTCTAGACCAGAGAAAGCTTGAATATCTTTACATCCACATTATCTATGTTAAAGACCTCAACAAGGACCTTCATTTTAAGCTTGGTCTTAGTCTTCTTAGTCTATGTCTACCATTTATTACCTAGCTCATTAGGAAATCCTATGACTTTGGCAATCACCCATATTGAAATGGGCACAAGAACTTCCTCCACAAATGACATGGTACCATTAGCTACAAGTTTGAGGTAGATCTTATTTACCTAATTTTGGTACCAAATAAATTATTTGGTGACATAACTATAGAAACCTATTCACTATAATAAATCCTTGAGCTCAGATGAGTGAATCTTAAGGAACTAAGGATGGTTTTTTTCTGTATGGATTAGTCATTATCACACATCATTTGTAACCACATCCTTTTGAACATCAATAGTCTCTAAATTATCACCTATCAAATCCTTTGACACTTTTTAGTAGCTCACTACTGAGCATGTACTTGACCCAAATATTGAGAACGTGATAATCTACCTCTTAATATGCTTCTAGATGAAGGTCTTTCTAGGACCAATTTAAGATCTAGTTATCTATGCTCTTCTTTATTCCTCTATTTGATAATCAATGGTTCATGCATAGGTCTGTAGATAGAGAATTGAGTTCTTTCAACCTCCGCTCTCTTTGATCTATGAAGCTTAGATCATAATTTCTCTAACATGATCAGCTGTAAAAGATGCTAAAAATTGAGTTTTCTAGGAATTATATTATTATTGCAAAAAATGTGCCATGAAACAAAGATAAATATAAATCTTTTCAATAGTTAAGAAACCCCATCACAACTATAAAGTCATGATGTTCAAGGCTAAGTAAAGTTTAAGATATATATTTTTAAATAACTACCAAGTTCATTAGATATATATCTAGATTCATGTCTCCTCTCCATGAATGAGTTACAAGCACCAAACTTGAATGAAAACAATAACACCATTGACAATAAGGACCTATAGAGTTATAAAAAACATAAAAACATGTCCAAAACATCAAGGATTAACCAAACAAGTTACAAGAAGAGAAAGACAATTAAAACATTATAATCTTATCTTGAGTGATATTTAGGAATATGGATTGAATCACATAGTTAATCTCATGCATTCTCATGAATTAGAGGCTAGGAAAAATGGGTTAGAAAAATGATAAAATTATTATAGTAGCAAAATAATTAAATAAAGGTACAAGGAAGGTAATGTGAAAAGGGCTTTTCATCATCAAACCTTAAATCTTGAAGAATCAACATTCACATAAGTGGAAGAACAATTAAGTATCTTATGTCATGTAGCCATCATGAACCTAGGAGATAACCTTAAGCCCAGTTTCTCATAATGCCAAGTCACCAAGGATTCACAAGTGGATCCTTCCCATAGTATGCACCTAGTTTTCTTGCCCTTGTCTCTCTCCCTACCAATGGTCATATAAGCCTAAAAGTCTAGAATGGTAAGAATCCTAATTTGTATAGATGGATAAGCTTGAAGTTATATTACTCTTTTCATTAAATTGTCTTCTCATCATCATCATTATTATATTTCTTCTTTTTCTTCTTTTATTTTTTTCATCTTTTCTCCCATGAGAAGGGGGTTTTCAAATGATGCATAGGAATTTTTGGAATGAACACCACCTAGAGAGTTTGATATGCAAGAACATCAAAATTCATCCCTTATCACATGACACACATAGGTCCATAAGATCACAAAACTCTTCTAATTAGGATGGATACACATGAAAATACATGTACCTTGATCCAATCATACCAATTACACTTATCTAGTGATCATAAGAACCCTCAATAATATACACTTTTTTTTATCAATGACCAACACTCTTTTAGTTTTCTAGAGCTTACACTCTAAAGTGTGGTCCATTACCTATCCATAGTTCTAGTAGAATTGGCTTCAACAGCTCATAATGTAAGTTTGATGAACCCCAAAATTATATCAATTTTCACATTGAAATAGTTCTTTTTTTTATTTCACTATATTGAAGTGCATTAATTTTCTTGATGACATGCAATATGAACTAATCTCTTTATTAAGTATTTGTTATCATAGGATATCATTGAATTAATATGTATTGATAAGATATTTATTGGCATAGAGAATTTTGACATATTCCATGGCCAATCATATCAATCTACATTGCTAGAATTGACTTGAATTGATCCAAATTGTATTGATCTTGATAGCAATTGTGACAGAAATTAATAAGCATCAAATCCAAGGGATTTGGACCTCATCATAAAATGGATATATTGATCCATATTGTGAACATGATAAGGATCAAATTTCAAGAGACATCACCATCATGATACAGATCAACATCTTCCTACAATAGTATTAATCTATATCAATTTCTTTAATGAATATCAATATGTTTATCTTGTGAATTATTCCGAAATTTCAGATGTAAGCTAGTCTAGTATAAAATGGAAAGAAACTCACCCAAGAAGGGGGGTGGAAGCCAATAGACCCATTTTAAGTTGAAATCAATTTCTTATATTTCCTTTGAACAATTGTTGAGGATTTATTAAGCCTTATGGAAACCCTAAATCATTGGAGTCCATTGGTGGACTATTAAAGTTTCTACATCATGGAAATAGTAAGGTAGAATTACAATATAGATGATGTCTCCCTTGTGATCCTCATAACTTATTTTTTCTACTTTATTATTTTAATTCATTTTCATCATTTAATTTTCAATTTTAAACTTGAAATTAAAATTTAGGATTAAATTTTGTGATTTAGTTTATAAGAGACAATCATAAGTGTGGGATTTGATTGGATTTGAATCTAATTGTT
>MNCI01014892.1:56916-68896 GCA_015680685.1 Gnetum montanum | reverse complement strand
AGATCCGCAACATCATTTACAAGCCTTCTACGATGCCTGTACATAGAACAATATTGATAATGGGTGGAAAAAACATAAGCTCTTTCCTCTAACACTTGTTGGCCAAGTAAAAGTATGGTATAGGTCATTGAAACCAAAATCAATTCGACATTGGCCGACAATGGTAGAAATTTTCAACGAAAGATATCAAACCTACGCAAGAGTGTTGGCCTTGAGGAAACAAATCCAAGAGTGGAAACAAGCACAACATGAACCCTTGGACATGGCCTTAGAAAGATATTATGCACTATTAAACAATTGTCCAGGCCATAAGTTCTCCGAGGAAAGGCTAATGTATCATATCATTGATGGGCTTCATGATGAAACAAGAGAGACCCTAGGAATGTATGCCCAAGGTCAACTATACGAACTACGAACCCATCAATTCCAAGAGCTTATTAAGCAGGTAGCAAAAGAAGAAGGAGAAATGGCTAGATGGAAGAGTGTTGAAAAACATCAACGGGACCAAAATCTCAACTTAACAAAGGTCCATAATCGCAAAAAGGAGAAATCAACCTACCACAAGGGGAAAGAACCATCTTTGCTGATACAACAATCATTGAAGGAAGTTGAGGCAAAGGTCAATAAGATGTTGGAATGGATGCATAAAAAGTATGGAGAAAATATTAATATCATTGGAGATAGAGTTTTGACAACCCGAGAAGTAGGACAAAGCATTATTAGACAATCAGAAAGAAGCGATAAGGAAAATAAGAGCTCAACTGCCAATCACACGTATGAATGTAACATTTTCCTATACGATCACCCCAAGGGCCAATGTCCAATCTTGTTACATTTATATGAGCATTGGGGAAGCACGTGACATCCCAAGTTCATACAGAGATACTGTGTTTGATCACAGTGGCAACAATCCTAGTCGTGGGGGAAGCCACCCCTAAACTGGAGACACCCATCATATCATCCAAATCCAAATGCTTATCTAGTCCAATACCCTATTTTTCCAACTGGGCCAAGATACTCTATCTCACCACATTATCATTCTTCTCAATACTATCAGCCCATGTCCTCAACAAAACCATCACCTTGTGCACCTTGCACTTCTCCTAATTTTCAACATTCTCATCCTTTCCCTCCTTCTACATCGGCACCAACTGTTCCTAAGGTGTCTACACCACAACAACAACCTTGGAACGTTACTTGTGCTACTATTGCCAATAGCAGTGAGAGAACTCAGCAACATCGAAGGCGTCCCTTCTTTAGAAATAACCCTAGGAAGGGACAACACAATTCCAAGGCCATTGCATCCTCCAACTCAGCATAAGTCCAACACTGTGGTGCATCCTTCTCTTCAAACCCAACGCCTCATGTTACTTCATCAGGGCCACCAATTAACACTCCAACAACCATACGGCCCAATGAATACAGCCATGGAGGGTGACATCCTGATCCTTGCATACCATCTAACAGTCCGAATTATCATAGTGGGTCAACTCGTTATCTGGAAACTACATCTTATAAATTGCTCCACTATGCTTACTATAATCAGGTGTGTGAACCTCGATGGGGTAAGTATGACCAAGTCCTAATATTTCCAACATGCAAGGATCCTCATGTATTTATTAATCTTTGCCATCCTTAACCATTTAGTTATGGGGGATATCCCCCATTCTAATAACAAGCAAGATTAATAAATATTTTTCATTTTCTTCAATTTTACAACTTTTTGATCTCTAGTTTTTCATTGTTCAATTTCTTATTTATCTTTTTGTCTTTTTATGTTTTTATAAGTAATCTTGTCTACGAATAAAACACTCATGTGGCTCGTTGGTTGAGGTGTGTTCTATGTTATCAAGTCTCGAGTGATCAATTATGTGGACAGTGAGCCCATTACACCCACTCATCCATTCTACAAATAAGAGGTTCTGATTGAGGGTACAGTGATATTCTTGACATTTTTAAAACTTAAAATTAATTTTGTGTTCATTGTACCCAGAATGAAGAAGGATGGACCAAGAGGGAATGATTAGGGTGTGACATCAAGGAGACTTGTAGATTCTCTATGGTGACGTTTGTGAGAGTTATCATGCAACATGGTTGTACTAAGATCCTTGTAGATCTAACGAAAAATGGAAGTAAGAGTAATCAAAAGGTACTTAAAAATCCAATGCTATTCTAGAGGGTCCCACAAGAAAGACATGCACCCATGCCTGAAGGTTGGCAACTTTTATGGATTCAGCAATCGAAAAAAGAGAGAGAAAAAAAAAGAAAAGAAAGAAAATGAATAGAAAAGTGCCACAAAGAAAAAATCACTCCTCCCTTAAATCAAATGCCAAGTGATCATATGAATTTTTGTTATGGTACTCTCATAGTCAATCATCATGGGATAAAACAATGTGGTCTCACTGATCAGAGGAATGGACTTGGTCCTGATCTTGGAACGATGGGTTAATGACACGTTAATCATGCTTTTCACGAAGGATTCATTGTGCCCTAGGTCGATTACCTCATGTCCCAATCTCTACGATCCCTTCTATACCCCGTCTCATCTCACTGTTTATGTAATTGTTACTTGTGTCTCATGTAGCATAAAATTATTACCTCATAATTTCAGTGATATTTACATGCATGTGTTTTGTGGAATCAGTGTGGATTACATTTGACCCTTCTAGTGCCCACAGACACTTTTAAGTGTGGTTACACAAGGGCATTATAGCTTGGAACCTGCTTTGGGGAGGACCCACTTGTGTAATCTTTTGTAATTTTCACTCATGACATAGCTCACGCACACCATTTCTTACCCTTAGCATNGGGAGTTTTTTGAATTTTTCTCTACAACTTGCGATTGTGAGACCCTTGATTTTATACCTATATCTTGCTTGTTGGTACTCCGATTTTCATTCTGTTTGAACCTACTTGAACTCGGAGTGTTAAGCTTAGTTGTAGGGGAGGGACACATGCCAAATAGTGCATAATTTTTTTAAAATTTTTCATCTCCCGAAGAACATTATCAAGGGTAATTAGTTATAATATTAAGGATAATTGTGCCGAAAATAATTTCATCCCTTTAGGTACATCAGGAAACTAAAATTGGAAACCACCTAAGTAAAAAGGACTCACTATTATAATCTTTCAGGAAACATCACACGAAGATAAAATAAATTAATTAAGGAAAGAAGTAAGGTATAACGTAACTTTGGAAACAACCTTATTAACGCTTGGCCCCGTGTGATTGTAGATGGCCCCGAAACATGGACAACAGGAAGGTCCTGCTCAATGTGGAAGTAAACAACCTAGGAGAGGTGAAGAACAAGTCCCTGCTGGACACCATGTAGAGCAAGAGGAACAATCATTTAGCATTCATCAAGAAGACCTTACTACTATACAATTAGGGTAGGTAAAAGGAGGAGCTGTTGAAGTGCCTGAACATGGACAACATCTCACGTTGCCCTAGGATTGTGTTTAGTCTATCCATGAAAGGTCCACATCCATTGTGGTGATTGTGGAATTAAATTTTAAATCTTTTGCAGAGTTTTTTTCTAAGGATGTTAGGGATCACCTCAAAGGATCTCCCTTATGGCCTATCCTCTCTGCAAGTGGTGCCTAGTACCTAGGGGAAATGTACCAGTTTTGGCACAACAGAGAACAAGGAACCACCGTTAACATTTGTTGTGTGATAGTTGATTTCTCTGTGCAGGCCATTTCAGAAGTATTAAACCTTCCAAATATAGGGCCAAAGGTTGCTTAGTTATCCATCCGTTCAAACCCCGATGCATGACAAGTTTGGTTGGAGAGTGCATATGGCAAGGATAAGAAATTTGGAGAGTTGATGACGGAAGAGAGGATCTATTTCAAAATTGGAACATATCACCTCTTTCCCATGAAGGTCCTAAAAAGGATTTCAACATATGCAGGAAGGAGATGTGTAGTGCTGATGGGAAAGATTAATGCTAACCTGCCTCATCTATATTTCATAGAGATCCTAAGGCGATTTGAAGAACAAAAGATAGGGAAGCTTGCCTTACCCTTCCCTTGTCTTATCAGGAAGTTGTGCCAATGTGCTGGTATCAGAGGATACACTAATGATGTCCTTCAAAAAGCCTAGAATGCTTCATATGATGAATTGTTAAAGCCACCAGCTGTAAGGAAAATCACTGGTGAGATGCTGGGACCAGGACAAGAAAAAGAACATACGGCTGGACCAACTGCAACTCAATTTGCAGGACCCAGCCAACTTCCAAGTATGGGACCCAGCCAACAACAGGAAGTAGGGCCTAGCACAGGCCAGGATCAACCACCACCACCACAAGATTACAGACCGTCGATGAGCCATCTCAGGGCCATCGCTGAGACGGTCAATTAGGGAAGTCGTGATGATGCAAATCTTTTCTGTGTCATCAACGATGCCATACAACCCACGATTTCTTTGGATCATGTAAGGGGTGAAGTGTCCATCCATACAGGAGGAGGAGAAAGTACTTGGTCACAATAGATCTTGGGAAATGCTGCATCTTTCAAAGTGCAATTAGAAACTGGTGAAGGGGCCATGGTGGTGGTCATGCAACACCAAGATGCAGCAGGAGCCATAGAAGTCATCACAAATCACATCAAAGAATTATTCAATGTACCTATTGTGTCACTGGTAGATCTCACAGGAGCACGGGATGCTCAAAATTTGGCCAGAACCTCAATGACTCTTGTGGAACATGAGGATGTACTTGATCGATTGCTACAAATATGACAAGTAATGACATCCCTATTTGACATCCCTTAGGATGTTACAACAATTTAATCAGACCTCATTTCCACCAAAGGAGAGTTGGTCTTGATAGAGGTGAGGGCCGAACATGTTAAAGCAGAGGTGCAAAAATTGCAAGAAAGGCTCATGGCCCTACAAGCAGCACAGCGGGACCCTTTGCAATTTGTTCTAGTACATCAGCTAGAAAGTTTCAAAACTAAGCAACTAACCAACCTACTAATGGAGAATAAGAAGGTGGTAGAAGAAAAAGAGAAGGCTATTTGGGATGCCTCTGTAGCACAAGCACAAACTCATGCACATACCAAAGCACTCAAGGCCTTACAAGAGGAAAATAAGCAACTTGTTGCCGACAACCTTCGGTTGACCATCGTGGAAAAGCAAAAGAATGCTCTTGAAGAACATTTTCATTAGTTGCGAGAACAATTCATCTGGGTCAACCAAGACATGAACCATTTAGCTAGGGAGAATCGAACCGTCTCAATGGAGGAGGTACACACCATCTACCAAAAGACAACTATTGAAATAAGGCATGGAAAAATGAGGCTAAATGGCATGAAATGCTAAAGGAGGACTTCTGGGACTAGGTGAGGATGTACAAATAGATCATTCAGAAAGAGATCCATATGGCTAAGGCCCACATCAACACTATCAGTGCTCAACACATTGACTGGCAAGCCATATTGGACACATATGCCTTCATCCACCAGGTGGAAGTTAAGAATTGGGACCTACAGATCTAGGATCTTACAGAATACATGGAGTTGGCAAACCTGTGGTATGCCAACCTTGCCATGTTAATATCAGGACGCCTGAGAATAGAGCTCAAACAACGGGTAGCTACCACCTACAACAAATATGAAATAGAATTTGTAGAACGCAAGAAGATATTACAAAAAATGGAGATTGCAAATTCTGAACTTAAGGTGGTGAAAGAAAGCTACCAAGGATAAAAAGGTGTCGCAAAAGATTTGGCTCAATGGCTTGCATATTTTCAAGAATATAGAGACAAAGCTAGAGCCTATGAGGAGGAACGATGGGTGTTTGCGGCTTGGTATGTCAAGGAAAATCAAATGTTTTTGAAACTATCCTACCCATGGGAGGTGCTAACTCCATCAAACGTCGAAAAATTAGCATGGATAGCACAAGATCCCCAAACCAAAGAGGAGAAACTCCAGGCCATACTTCAATGCCATTAAGTCACAAGACCTGGAAAACAAAACAAGGGGAAAGCACCTATGGAGGAGCCATCGCCACCAGAAACTACATGAGTTCCATCAATTTTGTAGCTTTAGGATTTCCTTTCACATTCCTTGTGTTGTGTCTCAATTTTTTTTGATTCCACACTACAACATGAACCCATTCTCATCATTCAATAATCCCATACCTATCCACTGTATAATCAATGAGCTTATCCTCACTATGACTTGAGGACGAGTTTTCATTCAGTCGTGGGGGTATGATGAGTTGTCATTTTAGTTAATTGCGATATCACGTATGTGATATCGTGTATGCGATATCATAGCCTATCTGCTCATTTATAAGTAAGAGGTAGACAGATCTGATAGACAATTTTTTAGTTCTTAGTTTAAGTGTTAACTTTTAAGTAGTTCTTCTCTCAAACCTTTTCTCCCAGTCCATGCCTGTAGTATGATGATTGTAATTGTACAGCATCCTTATTCGAGTGTCACGTACTTGGACACACACATGACTAGAAATAAATATCGAGATTACTTCATCATTGCAGCATCCACTTAGCTTAATTATTTATTTAATTGTTCTTTACTACTTTCTTAGTTAATATATCTTCATCCTTATCTCCTAGTAATGTAGAATGAGTATGACTTAATCACAAGCATTTAAGTGTGGCTACTTGGTAACCTAGTAGCGTACTTAGGCCATGTGCTTGGTAATCCTAATGGTAGTCATGCACAAGGTCCAAGATGTGTACGGATGATTAAGGAATGGATTCTCATCGCAATTAGGCTAGTTTCGATTCTCTCTCTCTCTCTCTCTCTCTCTCTCTCTCTCTCTCCTAGTTTAGTTAATATTATTTTCCATCATATCCAAGAGTAGCATTAGTATAGGAACACATCATACACCTCACTCTAGACTAAACCATACGTGACAAGTTAATACTAGTCCAGGTGGGAAGACAATGAATTGCAACCTAAGGATAACTGTCTAGATACCACAACTAGTCCGTCTGCAAAGTTTGACCAGATTGTGCGTGAAATGCTCATATTCGTATGGTTGAGTGTAGGGGTACCTCGCCACTCATCACAAGGGATCATAATGATTATTATAAGCCATACATAAGGGAAAAAAAGCCAATTCTGGCACATCCTCTCTGAAAGTGGGGAATGCTACCTTGATGAGATGTACCAATTCTAGTATAATAAGGAAGAAGGCATCATCATCAACATCAGCAGAGTCTCTATTTATTTTTCAGCCAAGGCCATTGCAGAGGCTCTAAACATACCAATTATGGGGACCAAGGTAGCACATTTTTCCACAAGGTCTAATGCAAAAACTAGAAAGTTATGGCTGAAGAGGGCATATAATAAAGAAAACAAAATATACAATGGGTTGACTTTGGAAGAGAGGATTTATTTCAAAATCAACACATACCATTTCTTCTCCACTAAAGGGATCAACAGGATATCAACTTATGCAACCAGAGGAAGTGTCATCTTGATGGGAAAATACAATGCCAACCTTGCTCAATTGTACTTCATGGAGATCTAAAGGTGGTTGTAGATCTAAAGGCCTACATTAGTTCCATGTTAGCACAAAATCATAACTAGTAGCCCATCATGGATAGTTATGCCTTGGTCGACCAAGAAGAAGTGAAGAACAACGACCTACAAAGTGAAGATTTGAAAGAGTACATGGCATTAGCTAACCTTCATTATGCTAACATTGCCATGTTAATAACAGGTCAGCCCAGAAATAAGTTAGAACAACAAGTAGCAGCCACCTATGCCTTATATGAAAAATAATTTGCAGATAGAAAATATGTTCTATAAAAAATCCACGTGGCAAACTTAGAATTAGAAATAATTAAGGCTCGCTACCACAAGCAAAGAGATGTAGCCTCAAACCTAGCTAAGAGATTAAAAGATTATCATGAATTAAGAGAAAAATCTAGGACTTTTGAAGAGGAATGACAATAGTTTATGGCATGGTATGTGAAAGCAAATTGGATGCTTTCACAGCTACCATGTCCATGGGATGTACTAGTTTGAGCACACATTGGATCATCAACTTAAATGGTACATGATCTAAGAATATATGAGAAGAAGTTGTAGGTGCTCCTAAATTGCGACAAATTCCAAAAGGTTAATGACAAAAGGAAGTGGCCAATGGAAGAGCCACTACCTTTAGGAACTACATGAGCTTCCCTAATCTTGTTTTTTGTCATGTTGTGTCCATTTTTATAAAACACCACTATGGCATGGAAGAGTCAATTTGTGTGTTTATTTAAGTCAATCAATAAGTCCATATCTTCTCAATATTTTGTAAAGAACTTGTTCCTCATCTTGTTTAACTCAAGGATGAGTTTTCATTTAGTTGGGTGGGGGGGGTATGATGAGTCATGTTTTGTAGGGCTCCAATATCAAATGTCCGATATCGGATCTATGTGGTTAGGTATTCGATATCGGGGCACAACCTTCAATGTTGGGGATCCGATATTGTCCCTTCTATGCTAGCCTATAAATACAACACTTGGGTGCACGATTGGGATATAGATTCATATAGATTTTAGAAGTAGCCATAGAGAAGTTTTGTTAGTTTGTTTCTAGTGCATGCCTAGAGTGTGATGTTAAGTGATTGTATGACATCCTTATTTGAGTATGACGTACTTGGACACATTACATGTTCGACAATAAAGATTGAGATTACTTTCATCATTGCAGCATCCACTTAGTTTTATTATTATTTTTAATTACTTAAATGCTCACTGTTTCCCTTAGTTAATGTTTATCATTTTCTATCATTAAGTAGAATGAGTACAACTAATCATGAACGCTTAAGTGTAATTACTTGGTAACCCAATAGTGTTATCATTTGGTATGCCCAGTAATGGTACACTTGGTAATTCCAATGGTAGTTACACAAAGTCCAAGATGTGTACAGATGGTTAGGAATGTATACTCATTGCACATAGGCGAGTTTAGACATTACTTTCCATTGTTAATTAGCTTAAATAATTAATTTCTTTATTATCAGTAGGAGTGCCATAAGGCCAAAAAAACATCAATTATCATATGCCTCACTTTGGACAAAACCATATGTGACAAATCTACCACTAGTCCAAGTGGGAAGATAACGAACTATGATCAAGACATAACGATCTAGATGCCACAACTAGTCCCAACCAAGGAATTCAACTAGATAATGCATGAACATTTGTGATTCATATGGTTAGGCATAGGGGGTACCTCATCGCTCATCAGGATTCTCCTTTATCAGAGCTGGTGCATAATCCTTCTAATGGCTTGGTTTTTTATTGGCTTCATGGTTTAGGTGTTCATCTATTTTGCTGGAGGATCTTCTTTCCTCCATGATGATACTATTGTTGTAACTGTTGATTTGGGATTCACATTTCTTGTTATATAAATGATTAGAATTTCCTTCAAAAAACATTTTTTACAAGATGAATGTGAAGGATGAGAATTTAATCTCATAACTACAATTAATAATTCAGTCAAGAGAGGTCATCTACTAATAAATTTGTGAAAATGATTCACATTTATAATTATTTATTTTCCAAAATTTCTCTAACTAAATGGGGTCTACTACATTGAAATCATCAATCATTGAAACTATTTATGATGAATGTGCATTTTAGAATTTAATAAAAACAATTATACCATAATTTAGAGTTTTCTTTAATAGCTAGTAAACTTCGTCAAGATCTTTAATATTAATAATATATAAGCCATAGCCAAAATCTTCAAGAGTTCTAATAAATTTTACTTTTGTCTCATTATTTATGACATGGCATTCACCATATTCTACATGAATAATATAACCATCTTTGTCTAATTATGACACACTTGACAAATTTATTAAAAACATGGAAGAAAAAATAGAAAAAAAAGAAAATAAGAAGAAAGAGAGGATTCACGGTGAGGGTAGTGACAATGCAGAACTAGATTATAAATAATTTTTATATAAGATGTTCTAGAGCGTATGGCATTGAAGAATCAACTAAAGTTAGTCTTACTTTTGAAAAAGATATTACCTTGAGTATGATTGACAAGAGCATGTTTAGACCACTATAGATTAGACCATCTCAAAAGTCCATTATAGAAAAAACCATCTACTCCTTCCTATCCTCCAAACTAAAGGTCAAGTTGTTGAAAAAGTTAATGTTTGTATGAGCAACATATGTAACAATCATATAAAATCATAATACAAGTAAAAAAATTTGATAGTTGTAGTAAAGTTTATGTAAATATTTTAATTAATTTAGAGATTCAACACATTTATGTTATGCTTTTATCATAGTAGGAGATGCGGTGTATCTTTAATTTGCTTCATCTTCAAATTTTGATTGCAATCATTTTCTTTGCAACTTTGTAGGTATATTAAGTTGATAGATTTTTAAAATATTGTTGTATGTTTTTCTAAGGGAAAATCTAGTCATTTATATAATGAGAGGGGTGAACCCCAAATTAACAATTGTAACAATAGTATTGCCATGAAGAGAAGAAGATCCTCTAATAGAATATATGAATACTCAAACCATAAAGAAAACTAGGAACTAAACCATTAAAGGGATCATGCATTAGCTCTAGGGGGAGAAAATCCTAACCTCATTTCCAACCAACCAAAAAGCCCTAGGCATTCTTGTAGGGCATTGAAACCAAAAAAAAATCATGCACAACATCATAAAGATCATTTAAAATAGAGGCTATGTATATTCGAGAAAGTAGATACACACAATTTACAAGTGTCATATTGGCTTTTCCCTTAAGGAGTTATGAGTTTTTCCATTGTGCATTCATGGATTTTTTTCTATAATTAAAAGTTGGTGAATGTTGTCAAGACACATTTATAGGAAGAATTCAAGCACTTTGCACAAAATGTGCAAGCATTCCACTCAAGCCAAATCTCCTAGGTGACTTCCACCTATAATGAAATCTCAAGCAAGTGTCTATGAATAATGCAAGATATAGTACTTATTTTACTATGGTTAAAATTGAGGTTTACATTTAACTAGTGAGTATTTGTGTTTGTATAAATTGTTTGAAACATATTTATGTTAATCTATCTTGATCTTGAAGTAGTTGTATAATGTGTTGTTGTACCAGCTATCCCCTTCACCATTATGTTAATGACTAAGAATCAGACAATTTGAGACAAAATAATCAAAGAGATATTATAATTTGTATACTCAATCATCCTTCCCCATAAGTAACTTTGTTACTACAATCGCTAATAATCAATGACCAAAAACTAACGACTATCCACTACTCCATCTCCATCCCCCCTCTTCCTCCTTCTCCATGGCACTCTTTTCCAAAAAGAAAAGAAAAGCTCAAACATCATCATTTTCCTCTCTGAAAATTCCTTAACAACCTTCAACTTATGACCTAGATGCATCTGATATCCCAAACTAAACTTCCTCCACAAACTTGAGCTTTCCATGAGTGACTAAAAAACTAAAAAAATAAAAAATGCTAATAGACAAGAAAACTCATTAAGCAACCTTCAAACACTCTTACCTAGAAAAATAATAAAGTAAAAACCTCTTCACACTATACCCCATGAATATACTAGAGTGTCAACCACAATCGTATTTGCAAACAACCATGTAAACTCTATAATTCTATAATGCATCAAACCCTGTTGTGTATGACTTAATGTCATTCTTTCATACTACAGACAAGTGCTTCTTATGAATTTGATTAAGGTATGTCATCAATCTTTGTGGAAACTTTATTTCATAAATTTACGAATTTAGAAATTTGGTTTTTATGTTTGATAATAAGAAATTTGTAATTTCATAAATTTTCAAAATTTGAACCATGAATGTTTTGCATATTTTTGAAAACCTATTTTTCATCATGCATGTTTTGTGTTTTTTGTGAATTTTTTTGAGATTTTGAAAGTTTTTGATTTTACAATGAATTCAATTTTTTTATTCAATGAGATGCAAAAACATTGGGATTTTCTATTCAAGAATTTGCTTACTATGATTTGATGTAATTATCT
>MNCI01014892.1:35707-56422 GCA_015680685.1 Gnetum montanum | reverse complement strand
AGGATTTAAGAGTGAAGAGTAGGCCAACAACCTTTGACTTTCTTGTATAAGAGCCCTAGGATGGGGNTAGGCCAACAACCTTTGACTTTCTTGTATAAGAGCCCTAGGATGGGAGATGGCTATGTGGATCATTGAACTTAGAAGGGGTCCCTTGGGGGGTGGGTGGGGGCAGGGTGTGGTGGTGGGGAGAATGAATAAGTTTCTCAAATAAAAACTTAAATAAATAAAGCACACACACAAATTTACGTGGTTCCCCAACTTGGATGCTACACACTTGGAGGGTAGATCACATGCAAACCTTTGGACTTTGTTGCTCTTAAAATGTGGTTAAAGGGCCCGCACCCTATACAGTCGTCAAGCCCTGCTTTGGAGTGTTGTACCACAGCACCAATCACTTAACCTTGCAAGGTCCTATCAAGCTTGGAAATGTGATTTCAAGGCTTTCAAAACCTTTAGAATCTTGAGCTTTGCATCAAAGTGTTGTACCATAGCACCAACAACTCAATCCCATAGTATCTTGACAAGCTCAAGGAACTAAACTCCGTAGGGCAACAAGAATAAGAATTACAAGGAAAGATTGGAACTCAATTTGCTGATCCTTGTATAATTAGGTACAACATACTTTCCAACCCCAAAATGATAAGACAATGAAGAGAAATGGAGAATTCAATGATTACAAATGATTGTACAATGAATACAACAAGACTTGCACATTAATGCACATGAAGCCTTTTTATAGCTATTGTGTTGCTAAATCCTTCTCAAAACTCATGCAATGACTAGCTAACAATCACTAACATTCTTGAAAGACATCTTTCTCATGCTTGAGATGTCTCTCTGTATTTGCCTTCAAATCTAGGAAGATGTTTTTGTTTCCTGAAAGACATATTTTTGAAGTCTCTACTCTAAAAGATGTCTTTTTATATTTGTTCTACATTTTGTAAAGATGTCATTGCCTCATGAAAGATGTCTTTGGCTGGGGAAAGACATCTTTTTGTATTTGGTCTACATTCTGTAAAGATGTCTTTGCCTCATGAAAGAAGTATTTGGCTAGGGAAATATGTCTTGCTATTTCTTAAGTTGTCTTTCTGAATTTTCTTTGAGTTCATTTGAAATATACCAAGATGTTTGTTGCTTCCCAAAGATGTCTTTCTTTACTTTTGAAATACCATAAAATTTTAGGACCCTGATGCTTCAGTAGAGCCTTGGAATTTGGGCAAGGATTTCCACAAGTGTAGCATCATGATGGGCCATCAGAACAATATAGGCACTAACGATAGACTATATAGTCTGGCAAGTTTTCTATCTCTAGGACTAACAGGCTTGCTGAACTATCCAACCTACCCAACTGGACAATTGGCTCAGCTAACAATTTACCCAAGGACCATGCTAGGAGTTGTCAAAAGTATTCAGGATGAGCTAAATAGTTCGGCAAGTTTTCTAACAGAGAAATCTGCTATGCTATGCAGCGTAGAAAGCCTTGAAGAGACCAATTAAGCATCCAAGATTTTTTTTTCATTTTTTTGACATGCTTTTTAGATTTTCATTGTTTTCATTTTGTTTGCATTGTTGGCATGCTTTTTAGATTTTGGCACATGCAAATTTAGCAGTATGGTCACAACGTAACAAGGTTCACATCTGGCATTGCGCACCTACATAGTAAAATCATGCTTGCACCTTGTGGGGCCCAGGACATGTGGCATCTAGACCACGTTTTTGTCCTACCTCTGGCCCTATAAATACCTCGATGAGCAATGCTCAAAGGGTTGGATTTTTGCGTGGTTGGATTTTAAGTTGGCTTTCGGAGAGCATAGTTGGCATTTTTGAGCACTCTGGTTGGCTTTGAGTTTTTTGGTTAGCTCCAAACATCCCTTTGTGAGCTTAGCATTTTGGCATCTTAGTGAGCAAAGTTGCAAGCAGAATAATCCTGAACAGCAAGCTACCGACTAGAGTTTAGAGATTTGTTACCATACTGCTCTGTGTAAGTTGTGCCTCTTTAGTGTTGCATGTTCAGTTGTACACCTTCCAACAGAACAAAGGATCAAATCTACGACCTTGGGGTGGTGCACTTTCTTACCCAAGTCTATTTTGCTATTTGTTTACTATCATCATGTTTTGCACTGTTTTCATCATTTTACATTTATTGATCATCAATTTACTTCGCATACATCATTTCCAAAACGAACATTTACGAAAGGTTAAGATACACCGATTAAGTCCCTTTTTGATTGACCAAACCATTTAGGGCACCCTGTTTCTGTTTCTCTCTAGCATGATCGTTGCATGGATTAAACTGTTCACCTAGCAACCTCTTGGTGTTCCAGCCACCGACGTTTTCAGTCGCTATAGTTTTTGGCGCTAGAAAGAGGACCTTTTTGATGCCCTTTCTGCATCTTTCAGGTAATCTTGCACGTTGTCTATACCTCGTCACCTACTAGCATAGACATGACACCCTTGCAGTTGTCTATGCATCATGTGGTGTAGACTGGTCACAACGATGGTTCCTTTGGAACCCAGTAGGATGAAACGCCTCTAATTACTTATTGATCTCTATGTTTCTCATTTGCAATTTCCTTTTGATCACTCAAAATGATTCTCAAAACCACTTTTGTTTCCACCTCCAACCTTGAGGCTCCTTTCTTAGCTCAAAACATGATAGGTGTCGAATGACCACCTAGCCTAGTGATGGTGCCATGTCAGTCCCTTAGGATCCGACATCTATCACCTAAGTTCCTAGCGTAAGACGCAGAGCATTATGGCTTCCTCTATGCAAAGATCCAGGCAAATCTACCCTGGATTGCCAATAAATCAAGGACAAATGCAACTATCCAGGCAAATCTACCCTGGATTGCCAATAAATCAAGGACAAATGCAACTTTGAGTTCCTTCATTGGAATGGGATTGAATTTATCCCTACCCCTAATGTTACCATCCACCTAACGGAAATGTATCAATGGATCTTAGACCAGCTGATGCGAGTTAGTAAGTCTAGGGAACGAGATACGACATCCCATTATGATGAGGAGTTCTAGGATGGATAGGAAGAAGTGGACTCCCATTCCAAGGGTGGTGGTCAGACCTACCCTATGATTCTTCCTCCCACCACGGTCTTCTAGTTGAACCCGCTCTTTGCTTCTGCCCCCTTCATGGTTTCCACAACCCTATCACAATCTGCACACTTTTCAGTTATGGCAAGTCATTTTGTACCTCCTACGTATCAACAAGGGGGCCCTTCAACTTCGTCCCTAGTCACCCTACCTTCTCAGTCTACTCCAGCAATGTACCCATCGTCAATCATAGCTACGCTGCCATATGTCCATACTTTGCCTATGTCTCAATCACATGTGAACTTCACCTCTGCTCCCTCATCTGCACCTATTCCACCACCAATAGCCAACCTAGTCTCAATAGCATGGTGGGCCCCAACCCCTTCCTTACATATGAACCAACCTTCTCAAGTATCATACTACGTGCAACCCCAAGGCCACTAGCTTTCGCACGTAGTACAACCCAACGCAGGGTTATGGGTTGTCCTACTAAGCGGGTAACCTATCAACCCCACAACCCCACCAATGGTCATCACATCAACGGCACAACCCACTGGGTGGTGGACAGCTTAAGCAACATCATTCGTAGGAGCAGCACCAATAGTGCCCCCCTTCGGCTAGGTTGTTGCCTCTACACTACAAGCCCCATCGGCGTACATGATGGCTGCTTAAGCAGCCCTGTAACCATCTACAGCATCATAGGGTCTAGACTAAGCGTTCCAACTTATCCAGACTCTCACTAAAGAGATTAAACATCTCAAAGCCATCGATTCCGACACGGTGTAGGTCATGGATTTCTACCATGATGACCCCATCAGCCTGGCTATTCCCATTCTCCGTTACCCCCTAGGATGCCACTCACCCAATTCACAAAATAAAATGGGGAGGGTGATCCCAACGCACATTTAGTTACGTTTAGATCTGGATCTTTTCTCTTGCAATAGTGGTTGCACACTATCATTTGCATCTTTGTAATGTATTTGACAAGCAAAGCTCTAGACTGGTACCGCACACTCCCATGTGCCTCCATCTCAACTCTGGAGGAGCTACTGACTCAGTTCAACTCTGAAGGAGCAGGGTTCAGAAGTAATAATCTTTGAAATTGAAGTGCCTATCCCCACCAAGGCTACTTGTTTGGCTAATGAGCTGGTCCAAAACATTGGCTTAGAAAATGAAACTACATGGGCTGAGTTGCCTTTTCAAATGATAGATGATGACATAAAGGAGTACCATACCAAGGCCTCTCGACCATATGCATCACCAAGCCCACGATGGGTCAAGAAGCAGCTACAAGAATGATCGTTGCTTGCACCAGTGTAACTACTTCACTGCTTCCCTATGATCATCTCTTGCATCAATGATATGTATATTCTTCACATTGTTTACTTCGTATTCACTATTTACGCTAGTGTTTTCCTCATTGTTTACATTGTTCACATTACGTCCACTATTTGCATCACATCACAGCCCACTAAGCCTAAAACTAGCAAAATTTTTCTTTATCATCATGCGATGGCCCGAAATGGCCTAAAACTAGCGATGGCTTGGAATGACCTTAAACTATCACTGTGGCCCGCCAAGGCCTAAAACTAGCCATTTAAAAATAATAAAGAAATCGTTTATCATTTAAAAAAAGGACAAAGAATAAAAATAAATACAATACACTAGCTAAAATAAAATAATTCTCTTCACATTCCATTCGTCATTCAAAATATCAATCAATAATGTTTACAAAATTTTTTAAAATTTAAAGACAAGAATAAAATTTCCTGCCGCCATACTATGAGCCTTCGCCAGCTCCATCATCCCCTGCTTCATTGGGTCCTGCATTTTCGTTTGGATCCTACACCACAAGGAAAATAAACTAAACAGTTAAAGCTATAATAAAGGCTTTCATAAAAAATAAAAACTATGGCATCACAAAAGGTGACTACCCCGAGATGGCCCTGCATCTGTTTTGGGGGGTATCTGATCCATGCTAGTTGCAAGACGTTGCAAGATCTCCTCCTCGGTGATGTCAACCCAATTCCCACTCATTTCCAGAGGTCTTTGTTTATGCGCCTGCACTCCCATAGGGAGCGTGTTGAGTACAATGCACATTTGCTTGCTTCATCATATATGTGACAAGGTACTTCAGTTACCTTCGATGGAAATTTAGGCACGACGTCGACCTCAACCACTTTCTTAGGGTCCCACTTGAGGCAAGAGGCTACCAATTGCACACAGAATGGGCATTAGTCATAGTAACATAGCAAAATTACAACAATTTAAAAACTCTAGCATAGCAACTCTAACTTACCAATCTTCGGATCGATCTGCTTCAGACGGTCAATCATATCATCAAACACCCCCTCCATAAAAGTGAATTTGTTAAGGGTCTCGATCCATGGTCGTAGACGGATCGAAGGGTTAGGAGTATCAACAATAGTATCTGCTATATGGTAAAACATGTTAGCCGTAGTGGAGAGGATAATAATAAAGTTTATGAACAACATAAATGATAGTGTAAAGCTTATACCCAGCAAATCCTCAAGGGTGATAGCGGGGGGATCACCCATCGACACACTGTCAAACAAGTAGTCAAGCTCACCAATGTCAAAATGGAGCCCCTCTCTCTCCAGTTGATCCAATAGCGTAGCAGCGTCCTTGACACTCATATGCCCCTCTGTTACTGAATTACACTCGACAAAAGGGTCATCAATAGGGGCCTCTTCCTAATTGGTAGGGACCTCTTCTTCATTGGCTGGGGCTCTTTCTTCATTAGCAGGGGCCTCTTCTTCATCGACAGGGGCCTCCTCCTCACCGGCTAGAGCCCTTTCTTCTATGGTAGGGGCCCGTTCTTCGTTGGCCAGGGCCCTTTCCTCTATGGTCGGAGCCTCTTCATCTTCGCCAATCGCCCCTGTTTCAGGGGCCATCACCTCTTTCTTCCCTTGTTCTCCTTCCTCTGCTAATAAAAACATAATTACGATAGGCAAAATACACCAACTTGGAATAGATGCTACGCCATGCAATGCTATCTAGTGTAGCACAGCATAGTGAGTGTTAACCTAGTATGCAAACACACTTACCAATTGGAGGCTGCACTTTGCGAAGTTTGAATCGTAGCTTCTTCCCCCTTTCTTTATTTGTATGGGGAGTCTCTTCTGCAAGATGGGAGCTCTTACGTTGCAAGCTAGTTGCCATTGTTTTTGTGATGAGGCATTCTCCCCTTATCACACTACCCATGTTAATGGGGGAGCCTCTCCCATGCTATCCTAGGCACGAAAGGTACATGCCACCTGATCCCTAGTCATCATCGAAAATGATTCCCCAATAGCTTTTGGGGGATCTTAGGATCATGTGGTATGGAAGACTTGGCAAATCCATGGTTTGGAAATCTAACTGCGGTCTTGCTACACCCAAATGTCATTCTCATGGACTACCAAGAATTTTTCAAAACATCGCAAGTAGGCTACAAAGAAGGCATAGTGCACGTTGAAACAGAACTCAAGCTTCCTGCAAAGTTTGACCATTTTAGCCTGCAAGCCTTCACAAAGGTATTTGGCCTAATTGTATCGAGTCCCTTCTTNCTAGCTTGACCTTATGGATGTAAATCCCCTTTCGGTCCTTACTTGTTCGTAGCCATTCTTCGATATCCTATTGATGGTTTGCATCTTTCCTATATTTTTCTCCTACAAGGATACCATCAAAAGGAACATCGAAAAGATCCGCAAATAGTTGGTCATTAATTTCAAACACTACTCCCACACCGTGAACATGTGTACGGAAGCGGTCAACCTTCTTAGAGAAGGAGTCAGCTAGGGAAAGCATTTCAATAGGCAGGATGCTTAGGTTTACAGCCAAAAATAAGTCCATGAGCCTAACCTCTTGAAGGTTGTGGACAAGTGTGGCTGGGGCCCCATTGCAAAGCCAATGCTGGGTCTCCTCCACCTCCCCATACTTGAAAAAGAGGTTGGTTTTGTTATGCCCTGAGGTGATCACAGTGATCTCTTGGGATTTCCTCGTCACTATAACAGTTTGAAAAACAAAAAGAAAAAGTTAGCAAAAAAATGATCACCACTCAAACATATAACAATGAATTCATAGTTTAGCATATTAGGTTTAAATGGCATGGGAAATGGTGGGAGCTCCACTAGCACATCTTCAATGGTGAGAGACTTAAGAGATGTCCACTCCCTATCCAACCAACCGGCTTCCTTACACTTTCCATAAAATCGAAAATACTGGGTCGGGTAGGTTTTAAACTCATCCCCAAATTGTCCTATTACGTCGACACACACATTCCCAGTAGAGGAAAACTCCTGCAAGGCCGTTTGTGCCAACACCAAGGCATCTATATCACTGTGAAGACCATTCCTATCAATATAAAACCTGGAAATACACACAAAAAATATATACTATTAACACTTCTGTCTAGTGTAACATGGATTATACAACACGTTGAGATACCTTGACAAAAATCACCTACCAGAATAGTAAACGGTCCTAGGTGGGTTCTGAAAATAAGTGCCCATGTGACGGGCAACAAATAATGTGTTGTATAAGTGATAGCATTTATACTCGGGCATGTCCTAGATCCAACTTAAGCATCTCAAAACTTTTGGGTGCTAGTTGGAACCTTCTGTACCCTCATCCCTAATTGACCCATCAGTCAAGGATTTCAGAATGCCCTAGTTTGGCCCAGGCAACAATGTTTCTGTAATGGTGGCTACTGTCTTGGCTGACAAGTGTGACCACATGATCACACTAAAGTAGCAGAGGAGGAACTATAAGAAGTCCCGTGTGACCTCCCAGAACCAAGCTGCCTACTGTGCCACACGTACATGAGAAGGGGGAACATTGGCCACCGGTTCACTGAGGCAACACATGACTCCTACAACCTCAAGGACAATCAAGATGGGTTTCCACATGACCTTGCACAATACAGCATCAAACATTAGCACTATGTTCGAGTGAAGTTTACATGTAGTGTAGCGTAATTATTTGTTTACATATAGAGTAGTGTAACCCTTTCTTTACATGTAGCGTAGCATGATCTTCTGGTTGCAAATTTTTCTATAACATAAAACAAGGTTAAAAATTATAGATAATGTAACAAAGTGGCACTTGTAGCATAGTGTAGCCATAAAGCCCTACGCATTGTAACAACATTGGGTGTGCTTGATGATAATAGTTACGTGGCACGCAGTACAACATAACAGGTACGCAGCGTAACAGTTACACTCACGCTTAAGGGGGACGACTACGATACGCACAGTGTAGGAAGAAAACAAATGAACAAGCATGGGCAGATGCATGAAAATATAACAAACATACCAATATAACATGCATGGAGATGTAACAAACTTGATAGTAAAACAAATTTAACAACATAACAATAGGTTCAATAGCATAGCACAGATGAGGAAGAATTCATAGTGCCCCCGCCATCCCACCCCTATCTTGCCACATGAAATAACTCGCGCCACGCTACGCTAAACATGCATCACGCTATTGTAAAAAATATTGCAAATAGCTAAACCCTTCTAAGGCCAGTACACTATGCCAAGCATGAACTAAGTTGCCCAAAATTGCCCAAACCCTCTTGACAAGGTAGTCGCCATTCTTAACAATGGCAGTCAAGGCGATACTATATGCAGCCATAGCGTAGCATTCGTACAGCCACTGTGGCTGACTAGCAATAGCGATAGCATAGCGGCCAAAACGGTAACCAAAAAAATGACAATAGATGTAGATTTCATCACAATAATGATAATCGTAATCGGGAAAATAAGGGTAGCGTAGAAACTTATCAAGCTGATGGAGTCTCTTCTCGCACCTCAACATGTGCCTTAAATAGGTGTCCTAAAGAGTCCTTCACCTCGTCTACCTTGGCAAGTCCTTGGTGCTTGCGTTTGCCTTTGGGTGTCATTGTCTTGCTCGCAAATTCTATCAACTACTATGCTACACTAGTTCACTCTCTCTCTATATGATCGCACTACGCTCTGAGTATGGGATTTAAGCTCTAACAATGAAAATGATAAGTTTACTAGGGGGTAAACCCCTATTTATAGTCAACATGGTAAAACACTTGTGATTTCATGTCCCAAGGAATGTGGGATATCCCTTATAGTGTAGCATTATTGCACCATAGTCCCACTATAGCGTAGCGATTGTCTACAACATAATAGGTGGGCCCACCAAAAATTTTATCTCATTTTAAACTAGCAATCTATCTTTACAAAGTTTACTTATTAACAATCTACAAAGACCTTAAACTAGTGATCTTGGCTTTTAAAATCTACTTGTTAGCGGGCCGCAAAGACCTTAAACTAGCAATTTTGGCTTTCAAGTCTACTTAGTAATGGTTTGCTATGACTTTAAACTGGTAATTTTAGCACTCGTTTCAAGACTTGATATGGTCTGCTAAGACCTTAAATTGGCAACTTTGACTTGCAAACTTTAAACAGTAATTGATGATTATTGTATGTTGTATTGTTACTTTACAAACATTCATTACAGGTTGTTGCTACAAATAGGTACCACTTGACTTGGCTTTTTCTTATTGTGGTAGGTTTAACAAAAAGGCCATGGATGATGATCTACATTCACTTTTAACCTTGACAAGTCCTCATGGCAAGCTTACGAGATACCTAAACTTAGGATCAATAAACTGGGAATCATCTACTGACAACACCGTAGCGTCCCTGGAAACATCCCTAGATTGGCTCGGACATCTGGTCCAAGCCTTAGACTTAGAGGCTGAGGATGTGACTGAGGACCCTCTCATTGAAACACCTGTAACTACATCCAGGGGGAAAATAAAGATATTAGAACTCAGTTCCCTCCTAGACCCACAAATACAAAAGGACATATTCAAGGTTCTCCAAGATAATATCAAAGTGTTTGCGTGGTCCTATGATGATATGCTAGATCTAGACTTATGACTCATACAACATAACATCATCTTAGACTCGCGTATAAAGGTAGTCAAGCAAAAGGCTCAAAAATTCAAACCAAAAATTGCAGTAGTTGTACGCAATGAAATCATCAAACTATATTAAGCTGGTTTCATTCGTGCAGTTGATTACTCAGAGTCGGTGTCAAATATCGTTGTGGTCTCTAAGAAAATGGGAGGTATACAAATTTGTATAGACTTTCGAGATCTAAACAAAGCAACGATCAAAGATGACCTCCAATTACCAAGTATTGATCAACTTATTAACACTACAGCTGGTCATTCTTTACTGTCCTTTATGGATGGGTTCTTAGGTTACAATCAAATCCATATCAATCTAGAGCATCAGTTAACAACTACCTTCATGACCCCTTGGGGAACCTTCTATTACACCATGATGCCTTTTGGTCTCAAAAACATCGAAGCAACCTATCAACAAGCCATGACATACATATTTGGTGAATACCTCTTAAAGAGACTAAATGATTACGTGGATGCCATAGCAGTCAAGTTTAAGGGAGTTATTGATCATCCCAGCGATCTAGATGTAGTCCTCAAGCGTTGTCACAGGCATTACTTACGTCTCAATCCAAAGAAATGTGTTTTCAGAGTTAAAACTGAATGCATGCTAGGGTTTTTAGTATCGAAAGTTGGAATACGAGTGGACCCTAACAAAGTTAAGGCCATCGTTAACCTAACATCCCCTAAAAACCTTAAAGAATTACGTAGGTTACAAGGTAGAATATAGTTTATCTTAAGGTTTATAGCAAGGCTGATTGACAAGTTACACCCCATGCAACACTTGCTAAAGAAGGGGGTCAACTTCGAGTGGACAGCATAGTGTCAACAAGCCTTCAATGATTTAAGAAAAGAGCTTTTGCACCTCCCAACTATTTACCCACCATAGAGGGATAATCCTTTCTACATCTACCTTGCCACCTCGGACATGTCTATTGCAGCATTTTTATGTCAGAGGA
Source organism: Gnetum montanum (assembly GCA_015680685.1). Lineage (NCBI taxonomy): Eukaryota > Viridiplantae > Streptophyta > Gnetopsida > Gnetales > Gnetaceae > Gnetum > Gnetum montanum. The sequence continues at coordinate 45,461 of MNCI01014892.1, read as the reverse complement.
GAGATGACGGCTCTGAAATCCTAGTTTATTACCTGAGCCTTGCACTGATAGCTTATGAGGCAATGTACAATGAAGTAGAAAGAAATTATCTTGCCCTAGTATTTGCGCTAAAAAAATGGAGACATTACCTATTCCATAGCAGGGTCAACATCATATGCAAGAGCAACGTACTTCAAGCTATCACAAACAATTTATACGAAAATAGCAGGATAGCCCGATGGAAAGCTATAACAACAGAATTTAACTTACACTATGTAGCCTAATCATCGACAAAGGGACAAGTAATCACTACATAGCTTACAACCTCACCCATCGATGATCAGGCAATGATAGAGCCAAAGTTCCCTGATGAACATGTTAACAACATCAACCCTTTGTCATTACACTTCGAAGCCACTTTGCATTTCGACGGCACCTCAACTATGCGAGGTGGTAATGTTGCTATCATCATTACATTTCCCTCTAGGGATATTTGACATTTTGCTTACTGTTTTACGTTCCTTTGTACAAACAATGGAGCTAAGTACGAAGGACTCTGTAGGGGCCTTTTAGCAACCCAGGAATTAAAGATCTGACATTTGGCAGTCCAAGGTGATTCCCAACTCGTCGTTAACCAGATCACCAAAATCTATGCTTGTAAAGCTTCATATTTACAACCTTATTGTGACTTAGCTAAGAGTTTGCTGAAACAATTTACAACAATAGACATCCAACACGTGCCACGCAATGAGAACACTATAGCAGATGCTTTAGCCATGCTAGCATTAAATGTCCTACCACACCTGTTCGCAACTTTACCTTCTTTGATAATGGAGTGCACAAACCCTATCACTCAAGCAGTACATGTCACTTCCGTAAGTGCTACCAATGCCCAAGAGTGGTACATTAATGTTAAAGCCTATCTTCAACATGGCGAACCCCCACATGGCTTGACATTCGTTCAAAAGGATGAGAACCAAAAGCGAGCCCGACAGTATGTCCTTGTAGGAGACAATACCTTATGCAAATGCTCTTTTGATGGGATATTGCTAACTTGCGTTGGTGGGGAAGAAGCACAGAAAAACGCTAATGAAGTCCATGAAGGACTATGTGGAGGACACATATCTCCTAGGGCTATGGCAGCAAAAATCAGACACCTAGGATATTACTGGCCTTGCATGGAACGAGATTGCCTTGCCAAAGTTAGGATGTGTGATACATGCCAGCGTCATGAAAATCTTATTCATGTCTCACCTACTGTGTTGCATCCTACATAGATCATGTGGCCATTCCAGTGATGGGGACTAGATATCATAGGACCCATCAGACTTAAGTCTTCCATAGGACATAGCTTCATCATCACTACCACCCCCTAGTTCACAAAGTGGGTGGAGGCCATCCCCCTTAGGAAAACTACATCTCAATAGGCTTGCCACTTTATCTTGGATAACATAGTAATAAGGTTTGGTCTTCCCATGTATTTTGACAGACAACGGACCATAATTTAGTAGCGTGGAAACCAAAACCTTTTGTGACAACCTTGGCATCAAACACTTATTTTCATCACCATACTACCCATAGGCAAATAGTCAGGCAGAGGCAACAAATAATGCCATCATCCACCTACTTAAAAGGATGCTTAGTAGTAGCAAGAGGTGATGGCACAAACAAATCCTCTATGTGTTATGGGCTTATCGCACAACGTGTAGGATGGCTATAGGTAAAACTCCTTACATCCTTTTTTACGGATCTGAAGCCATGCTACCTCTCGAACTATAGGTACTGTCACTTTGGATGATCCTATCAAGCGTCGTGGATGAAGCCCAGAATAATGGATCAAGAATCATTGATCTTGACTCCATAGAGGAGGAGCATGCCAAAACACTTGGTCATATCGAATGGTACTACGACAAGCAGTGACAAAAGCATGATTCTAATCTACATCAATGGCTAATCAAAAAAGGGAACCTAGTTCTCAAAGCTATTCGTGAGCATGTAAGAAAGTTCTCAGCAAACTGGGAAGGTTCATTCATAGTTACGAAAGCTTATGAGAACGGAGCCTTCAAACTAGCAGACATGGATGACAAAGAGTTTGAAAATCCCATGAACCACTTGTACCTCAAGCCATACTACATCTGATGCAAAAGTGAGGTAAGCATAGATAGTCCACTATGACTATAAATTGGCACAGATTGTTCGCTATGATGTAAAACTAGCAAAGAACGTCTACTATGACTATAAACTATCATAGCACATCCATGGGCCATGACGTAAAACTGGCACCCACAGTATGGTCCACTACAACCTTAAACTAGTCCATCCACCATCTACTATGATGATAAACTAGCCCAGCAATTTGCTACAACTTTAAAATAGCACAGTAGTCTGCTAGGACCTTAAACTAGTACATCAAAGTTTTTTGGGGCCTTAAACTAGTACATTTGATGGTCTATCAAGACCTTAAATTGGGTTCACAGTATAACGTCCTTAGCTTACATCCACAACCCTATAAATGAGCGAGAATGAACAATGCCAACTTCCCAGATAGCACGGGGTGGGACGTTGCAGTTTTAGAATGCATTTCACAATGACAAGAAAACACCCTCTGAAACATATGCAGGGCCATTCCCCCTAACATCTTGCTGATCCTTTGGAGACATCATCTGACATCTTACTGACCTTCTAGACTTACCGCTACCACAGCTCATCATCTTGGTAGTAGTTCCTATTATTAGTGCCTGCTGCTAGGGTCCCTGTGCTATCCGAAATTGTTGATGTGAGGTTGGAAGGAAAAAACAAATGTCGAAAGATTATCGAAGAGAAATAGTTGACCCTACCTTCATGTGAGGGTAAGTTGGAAAAAAAAAGAAATGAAGGTAGAGTGCCTTGGATGGTCTGCACGTAAATCAACTAAGGACTTCCTTGAGCATAAGCTATGGCTTATGCTGGGGTTATCGTAATTGGTGATGTATGAAATGTAAACAAAGCATATACAGAAGCGTAGAATAGATCAAAGAAATAGCAAACAATATAATGGAAGGAAATAATGAATTGTATTGTATTGCTTAACAAGGATGTGCACTAGTCAAAGCATAGTTGCATGTGTGGATGGCAAGTCAAGTGCTAAGCATCGGAGTGATGTGTTTACAGGTGCTTGGATGCTAGGAGTCACGTGCGTCCAAGCATCCAAAGTTGCTAGTCGAGGCTCCCAAAGCCGTCAACCTCCAAAATTGCCAACCCCATTTATGTGAATGGATGGGGTATTTACAAGGTTTGGCTAGGGTCGAGTGTGGAATTCATGGATGAGATCAACGGCAGAGAGATGAGAGGGAAATGGATCATGTGACAGGTGTTTGATGGACAATTGCATGTGAATTGGACATGCGTAGGAAGGCTACGTTCTTGACTGAATGCACTGTATCTTACAATGTGTATTGACTTACACAAGCTAGCTTACACTCATAGAAGCAGATACAATTCGGAGTGTAAGAGCTTGAAAAGCTCACACATGGTGAAAATTTACAATAAAAATGATAGTGTACAACAAGAGAAATTGACTCCAATTCGCTTGGAACTTCTCAATCCATGGATTGACTACTGTAGGGTGTTGATGTGAGTGGTTTTGTGGCTGTTTGAGGCATTTTTGTTTCACAAAAGATTCTAGTGTGAGTTTATTTTTTCTTGGCATGTCCTCAACATGTGTTTGGTGTGCTTTTGATTGGGCATGATCAGTACTCACGCTTCCAACATGAGCTCAGCGGGCTCTGAGCATGAGTAAGATGAAAATGATACATTTCACACCAATTTTTGATCTTTGAAGCCTATTATTTCAGCACAAAAATTGCCTAAATATGGTTGACCTTGAGAGTGAACTGCATGTTGAAAAATGAGCTTGGATGTGCCTTGATTTGAACTACTTTTGGTAGCTCATGTTGGGCTCACGCTGCCAGCATGAGTGCAGCGTGACCCTAGCGTGACCTGAGTGTGAGTAACAAAATCTTTGTGATTTTGGACCTGAAGTCTTGAATTTTGGAGGCTGGGAGTTGAAGTAGTCATCAATGGACCTTGAGGATGACTTCCACCTTTAAATTCAGACCATTTTGACTTAGTTTTAAGGATCTTGGAGTTTGTTCGCGCTCAACATGATTAGTAGTCATGCTGGACTCATGCTGCTAGTGTGAGCTAAACATGACCTGAGCATGACCAAGAAAATTTGTGCAATCTGGCCCAAAATATTAACTTCCAAATGCTGAAACTTGAAGTGGACAATAGTGGCCCTATGAAGATGACTTGCACCCTCAGATTGGACCATCTTTGACTTAATCTTGAAGTTATTGGATTTGCTCTCGCTGAGGGCAAGCCTGGCTTGACAAGCCCAATGTGAGCAAGCTTGGCTTATTAAGCCTGACATGAGCTCCATGCCTTAGTCAAATATTTGCCTCTCAAAAGCTCAAAAGGCTATGAGTTATTCTAGTTTCATAGTGTTAGGCCAAAATTAGTGATGTTTCATTGGCCCCTCTTTGTTGATGTCTGGAGGAATCCACCTGAGAGGCATTGACAAAGAAGTAAAAAACACCATGATCAATCAAGTACCAAGCATTGTCCATCGGCCCCTGGCTGGATGTCATCGCACCATGTTGAAAAGTACATGGGATTGGGGAAATGCAGTTCAAGATGCAAGGGGATTAGTTGTAACCAGGGGGAATCAGGAGTTGACCAAGGGTTATAATTTTTGTTGGAATTGTGGGAGAGGAATGCTCTCACATGAACAAGCCATATTTTTAGTCCTTGGCAGTAGCCAGTGTTTAGTAGACTCAGAACCAAGACATAGGAGGTGTGTTCTTTGGAGAAACAGGACTCTTGTAGAGTGTTTACAAGAGCCTGTTGTAAATAGCCAAAGCCATGCGATGATGTGCAACATGATCATTTGGGACACGTGTGTAACTTTGTTTCCAAGACAATTGCCTTCCTGCCTGGGGCTTGTATGAGAAGAGCCAATGGTCATTGGTCTATGATGTCAACGGGGTCATGAAGACCTTTTCCGTGCATTTTGCTCTTTTTTTTTGAAAGATCTTGCTTTCAGTGTTGTACTCGTTCTCATGCACTTGCATTTGTATCATGTACTGTGTATTGTGTTTTGCATTGCAACTGCTTAGAGAAACACAATGTGCAACAGTGTATCAAGAGCTTTGGGATGAGTATAATGTATCAAGGGGGTGTAATTGAATAGGATAAGGGGAACATGATGGGGAATAGGGAATGTATCAGGAGTTGGGAATGTACTTATGAATGGATTGATTAACCTAGTTGCATGCATTAGGAAGAATGTGATACCTTGTCATCATGATGAAGTGCATCTGTGTGTGAATGCCTTAGGCATGTCATCCTGCAAACACAACTCTAAGAAGACAAGAAAAACACAAATGATTCAGTTAACTAAGTATTTTAAACATGAATACAACCAAGGAGATGGAGCCACCGTGTGTAATTTCAAAGTAGATAGAATCATGAACAACATCAGCTTCATCAGGGTCCATGAGACAAATTATGCAGCAAGTCTTTGTGGAGCACATACAACCAATTGCAGCAATATATCTTTTCAAGTATTGCTTGGTCGTCAATGATGTCACCAGTTTATAGTCTTAGCGGACTATGGTAGGTTAGTTTCACATCATAACCCTTTGGATAGTGCCAGTTTAGCATTGTAGCAGACGATGCAATGCTAGTTTATAATCATAGCAGACTGTGAAGAGGCAAACTAGTTTATAGTCTTAGTGGACTCTACATGCTAATTTTACGTCATGGAGGAAAAATGTGACAGTTTGGTGTCATACTGGATAGAGCTCTATGGTGTCAGTTTACTATCATGACGTCAGGACACTCTATGGTGCCATTTTCAAGTCATAATCCTATGACCATTCTATGGTATCAGTTTTAGGTTATGATGCCAGGACCGTTACGTACCTCAAGTTCATCATACATAGTACCATTTCAGGTACAGGTGATTTGTGGGATTAGTGAACTCGTTCTCATCCATGTTAGCAAGTTTGAATTCTTCGTTATTGTACACCTTGGTGACTAAGTAAGACCCTTCCCAATTAGTTGAGAATTTATCTAGGTGTTCACGGATGGCCTTAAGGACTAGGTATCCTTCCTTAATCGAGCGCTTATGCAGATTGTGTTGGTGTTTTTGTTATTGTTGTTTCTGGTACCACTCGATCTGATCAAGCATTCACACACATTCCTCTTCCACGAAGTCAAGGTCAGTAATGCACAATTCATTGCTTTGGCTTTCATTGAGGAGGCTTGAGAGAGCTATCTGCAATGAGGGAACCTATAACTCCTAAGGTAAAATAGCTTCAGATCCATATACAACACTATATGGAGTTTTACCTGTAGGTGTTTGATGTGTCGTTCTGTATGCCCACAATGCGTAGACTAATTGTTTGTACCATCACCTCTTTCTTTGATTTATTAGCTTTTTGAGCACCATGATGATAGTTTTTTCTGTAGCCTCTGCTTGACCATTGCTCTGTGGGTAGTAAGATGACAAGAATGCATGTTTAATACCCAGGCTTTCACAGAAGCTTTTGGTATCTGCATTGCTAAAATGTGGCCCATTGCCGGTAATGATGATCATCAGAATACCAAAATGGGTCATGATGTTTTCTAGTATGAAAGTGCAAACATGCTTAGAAGTGGTCTTCCTAAGGGGAATAGCCTCCACCCATCTTGTGAAGTATTCAGTTGCAGTGATAATGAAGCTATGCCCTGCAGAAGATGGTGGTGTTATCAGTCCAATGATGTCTAATCCCCATCTTTGGAATGAACGAACATGTGATTTGTGTTATGTGCAATTCGTTAGGTGGCACATGTATTAGGTTACCATGCCTTTGGCAAATGTTACATGTCCTGACCTTGGAGAAGCAATCGTACTCCATGTGTGGCCAGTAGTAGCCCAAGCGCCTAATCTTTGTTGCCATTGCTTTGGGTGCTATGTGCCCTCCACAAAGTCCTTCGTGGACTTGTTCTACAATTGTTTGACCGTTGATGCTACTAACACATATCAACAGAATGCCTTCATAGGATTTGTAACACAATGTGTCTCCTATTAATGCATATTGCCGAGAGTGTTTTCGCACTATGTCCTTTTCAGCATTTGTCAAATGTTGTGGAGGTTCGCCTTGTAGAAGGTACTCTTTTATGTCATCGTACCATTCTATTACATGTGTTGTGCTAACAGATGCTATGGTCATTTCATCGAGAGCATCAGTTATAGGTTTGGCACAATTGATTATAGAACTAGGCAACACATGGAACATTTCAGGTGTCATGTTTAGGATTAGTGTAGCAAGTGCATTGGCAATGGTGTTTTCTCTTCTAGGGACATGCTGTACATCCACGTCTACTAATTGCTTTAGCAGATGTTTGGTAAAATCATAATATGGTTGCAAATGGAGAGCCTTACATGCATAAACCTTTATGACTTGATTAATGACTAGCTGTGAATCACCCTGAACTACAAGACGTGCAATTCCCGAAGTCAATTTTGCCAGAAGACCTCTAAGAAGACCTTCATATTCCGCCACATTATTGGTACAAGGAACGTTTAATCGGTAGGTGAAGGGTCAAATTTCTCTAGAGTGGTATGTTAAAATGGCCATAGCACTTCCTCATTGGGAAGTTGAAGCTCCATCAAAATAAAGGATTGCCTCGTAGTTATCAGGTACGGTGTCTATACTATTAACATTCTCATCGGGGAATTCAGGGTTAATTGTTGCTTGATCATGTGTTGGTGAGCTGGTCAATTATGTGACTATTACTTGACCATTTGTGGAGGATTGAGCAACATAGTGTAGGTAAAACTCTATGATCATTGCTTTCCATCTAGCTATCCTACTCGACTCGTAGATGTTGTTAGTGATGACATGGAGCACATTATTCTTTCAAATGATGTAGACTTGATTACGGAAGAGATAATGCTGTCATTTCTTCAAGGAGAAGATGAGGGCAAGGCATCATCTCTCCACGTTGTTGTATCATTATTCATAGGTGATTAGAGCATGGCTTAAGTAATAGACGGGGATCTCAATTCCATATTTATGTTTTTGGCAAAGAATTGATGCAATGGAAGAATTAGAGGTTGCAAGGTAGATGTAGAAGTGTTTATTGCTCTGTGGGGAATAAACTGTTGGCAATTGAGCCAGCCCTTGCTTTATGTTCTCGAATGCTTCCTGGCACTGTTGAGTCCATTGGAAATGCAGATTCTTTCGTAGTAGGTGTTGCATGGGTCTCAACTTATCTGTTAACTTTGCGATAAAGCATCTAATGAATTGCAACCTATCTTGTAGACCATGTAGTTTGGTAAGGTTTTTTGGTGGTTGCATGTCAATTATTGCCTTAACCTTATCAGGGTCTACTCATATCCCTGTTTCAGAGACTACAAAGCCAAGCATTTTGCCCGTTTTGACACCAAAGACACACTTCTTTGGATTGAGTCTGAGGTAATGTTTGAAACAACATTTAAGCACTAAGTCTAGATCTTTTGCATGTTGTTCGATTGTTTTAGATTTAACCATAATGTCATCAATGTAATCATTGAGAATATTGAACATGTAATCACTAAATATATATGTCATTGCTCATTGATATGTAGCGCCTACATTTTTAAGACCAAACGACATCATCATATAGTAGAATGTGCCCCAAGGTGTCATAAAGGTTGTCCTGAGCTGATGTTCTAGGTTGATTCTTATTTGATTGTATCCTGAAAATCCATCCATAAAGGATAACAGTGCATGCCCAACAGTTCTGTCAACAAGTTGATCGATACTAGGTAGCAGGAAGTCATCTTTTATAGTGGCTATGTTAAGATCATGGAAGTCAATGCATATGCGTATACTACCATTCTTCTTAGGGACTGCGACAATGTTTGGTACCCAGTCAGAATAGTCAATGGCTCGGATGAAACCAGCTTGGTAAAGCTTTGTGATTTCATCACAGACTGCTAACACCACTTCAAGTCTAACCTTTCATACCTTTTGCTTCATCGGTTTGACTTTTGCATTAAGAATAATGTTATGTTGGACGATTTGAGGGTCCAACCCTAGCATGTCAATATATGACCATGCAAATGTTTTTATATTGTCTTTCAGTACTTGAGTGAGGTCACTAATAAGTTGTGAGTCTAGTAGGGCACTTAATTTCAATTTTCTAGTTTCATCATTGGATGTAGTAATGGGGACTTCAACAAGAGGATCTTCGGTGATATTATCAATCTCTAGATTTAAGGTCTTAGCCACATTTCTAGACCAGTCTGATGTTTCCTGAGTGGAGGCTATTAAATTAGTATAAGCTGATGAGTCTAGATCCAAGGATTCTAGATTGATTGTCCTTTTTACTTCCCCATGTGATCCACTGAGAGACAATGTTGAAAATATATTCTTGGTGGCCATGTGCTTGCTCCTGCCAATTTAAACTAAGAGCGAAGTGAATGACATTTACTTGATGAAGGAGTTGTTAAATGTAAACGAGCATCAGGTAATTAATCTATGTACTGACAAAATTGCGGAACGTAGTGGTAGTTTAGTGCCATACCGGGCCATCCATGGTAGTTTTAGGCCATACTGGGCCATCCATGGTAGTTTTAGGTCATACTGGGCTAGTAATATTCATGTTATTTTGTATTATGGATGAGTGTATGGAGTATTGTTAATTTCTACGTTTCGTGCGAACAATAAATTTATGGGATTTTATAGTCTTATGAATTTTCATG
>MNCI01014892.1:0-35696 GCA_015680685.1 Gnetum montanum | reverse complement strand
ATATTTTAGCCTTATTCCATGAGAATAAAATAAAGAGGAATACCATGTAAGAATGAAACAAAGATGATGTAAGTGATAACATGAAAACAAAGGTAACCATGGAACATGGTAAATTTCATAAAAATAAAAATAAAAATAAAATAAATAAACAAAGTGAAAGTGAACATGGGGGTTAAAGGGGGGTTTTGAGGTACAAGGGGTATCACTTGTGCTAGTGTAAGTTCATGGGCGTGAGGGCGTGAGCATGCTAGAGAGTGCAGCGTGAGTGTTGGCATGAGTTGTTGTGTGAGTTACAGACCAACAATGAAGGGCAAAGGGAAACCATGTCAAGGAAAAGGAAAGAGGCAAGCGAGTCTGGCGTTCATGGAGCAGAGTGAAGTGCTACTTTAGTGTCTCCCTCAAGCCAAGATTTTAGCATGGGATGGAACTCTACGCAGGTTCATTTCTTCTTGTTTCTCTGTCCAATATTTTGTGCATAGCATTAGTTAGCACAACATGGTCTCTCATGGTTTCCATTTCTGATGCATTTCCAGCATGATTTTTGGGTTTCTATGCTACATTAGATTGAAGACCAAGACCGTTTGCTATGTTCTGGAGCATCAAGGTCCGTACTGGTGTTTATGACTTGCTGTATTTTTTTTGTTGTTGTCTTTTGGGCATGTGTGATTGATTGTTATTACCAGTTAGCAATGTGAATAATCTAGAGCATTTCAGTCTTTGGACCAACTCAGCATGAGTAGTCATTGGCGTGAGCAACTACTACATTGAGCTCACACAAGCCAGTAATTTTTTTTCTTTTTGCGAATATTCGAAAGGGGCCCCTCAAAGGCAGGATGGTTGTGGACACCCTAAGAATTCTTTTGGGTGCCCTAGCATTAGGGTGACATTAGGACCAACCCAGGTATGCCATGGACACATGTTCACGAAGTCACATGATGCATCATCCTCTGAGACATTGAGCACGGTTGATAAGGGCCAGTCAAAGTTTACGTTCTGCAAACTAGGGCATGCCCAGAATGAGTTTCACAGGGCGTGAGTTTCTAGGGCAAGCCCAGCATGAGTGCATTAGAGTGGGCTTAGCCTTGGGACAGGCTTCTCATAAGTAATGTTTCCCTTTGTCGAGGTTTCTCTTCTTTTTGTTGTCAATTCTTTCCTTGGTTGGCCTGTATACAAGCGATGGAGATTCTAGTTTTTGCCAAGTTTTAGGTATCGGGAAAACCAATCAACCATGGAGAGAACTTGAATTTTAGTGTTTGCTGTAAGGCGAACCAGTGTCTGCTGCGTGTTCATTTTATGTTGCTTGTAATAAACTACTATGTAAGAGATTTCAATGTAATAAATATTGGTGTCTTTGTCTCATGGGGTGGAACTATATATTAAATATTATTTATGTGTTTGGTTTATGTAGTTGCATATTATTTTGAGCACTTGGACTCTTTTACTTACCTAAGGTTTTGGCTATATGCAGGGGGCTTAAACCCTTTCTCCTTATGGTTGAGCTTGTTGGTGTACTTTCTTGGGTTGGCTGCTTTGGACTGGATATACCTCCTTATGACATGCGTATTGAACCTCATGTGATATGGTTCCGTCTTGATGTTGGTGCATTTTTTTCATTCATTTTACAAAGTTTCAACGTAGTTATATGGTCTCATTTAAGTGAGCAGTTGGCCCATGATATCGTTGAAACAATGTTACCTAGATCTACACAAGACATGCTTGCCTTCATTGCTGACATAGATGAGGAATCTTTTACAGTTGAGGGAGGCCCTCCCAAGGGTCCTAGGTCTACTAATTCCTTGACTCCTGTATGGGAACTGCCTACTTGTAGCCATCATAACAGCAGCAACACAGTTTTTCTAGCTTTCCATGTTCACATGTTGTTCCAAAATCCACCTGGGATAGTGTATAGAGTGGACAGGTATGCTCTTTTGTGCTTTGCTTTAATTTTTTAATTCTTTTTAAAATTATATCGTTGTCTATGCATAAATATTCTTCTTCTATGCAATCCTCGTTTCGATGAGCATGGGATGCATGATGATGATGGTGGGCTTGCCTTAACATGCACAGCATTGGAGACATTCATGGTAGGCCCCACTCTTCGTGCTACGGTACTAGACTAGACAAGAGCTACTATTGTTGGCTACCCTAGGCAATTCTTAAGGGCTTTTGAACGTTATCAAGTTCGTGGTTGGTTGCATGAGGATTGGTCCCCCAATGGGCCAATTCTTCCTTAGAGGGTTGATCTTGCACCTAATCTGCCTACCACATTTACTGATGGTAAATGATCACATTCTAGACTCCATTTTCTCTTTGTTGCATCATCGTCTACTATGTTTTTAACCTTTCACTCTATGTTTTTTCTACAGCAGCCATCTCCTCTAATGAAGTTACTATCATATCATGGCATACTGAGGCCACTCTTGTTATGAAGTATGGAGAGATAGAACAGTCATAATGATGGTTGTAGACAAAAGCCTCTAAGTTAATCACCAGCTGTCTTATCCATGTGGGTTTGATGGACTTGTTCACTACTCTGACTCCTAAAGTTCCAGTGACTAAAATGGTTACCATTGTTAATTATTTTAGTGATGATGCTTCTCACTTTACTACACGGGTTCAAGGGGTCAAGGTTTCTTTCCACTTGATTGCTGAGTTCCTTTCCAATCTCTTTAGAATACCTATGGATGGTGCTAGGGTGGCAGTAGAGAAAGTGACTAAAGAAAGCCAAGTCATAAAAGAGCTTGAAGATTGGCTAGGTGCATCTCAGGGTCCCAAAGGTTTTGCCATGTAAAGTGATACTTGAGCAACGAAGGTGAACTTCTTGTACCCCGTCTTTCGGGCATGAGCATTTCCTAAATCTCTTTCTCAAGGAAGAAACCTTCGAATCAAGTCTGCACGTATCATATGTGCAGTCCTAGAGATGGGCATGCATTATAATTGGGCACAATTTCTTAGGTCTGGCCTTCATGGAGAGATTGTTAGATTACGCTCAAACATTAATGCCAAGTTCCATTTCACAATCATCTTCTTTGCATTTTATCTATGTAGGTTTTCCATGTTTGTAGTAGTTTATGGGGATAGCCGTTATGTATTGAGGGATTGTTCATAGCTATCTCACCCCTGGGTTTTCCATTTGTTTAACACTACCAGATCTCAGGACCCACCCAAAGGCATTAAAGAGTTAGTTTCCATTACTACTAGGGGTGCAGCTAGTCATTCTCATCATTCCCGTGATAACTTAGGATTGGAACCACCTAGACTGCACACATCTCTTAGAGGAGTTGAACATCTATTTCGTGAGACTGTCGGGAGATCTAAGGCAAAGGTGAAGAGAGTTGAATGCCCAAGGGAGCCTACTCTAGAGGTGAGACCACCAAGAGCGAAGAGGATCCGCTTTGTATTGCTAGAGGAGGGTAGNGTTATCAGAGGAAAGCCTCGAGAGGGAAAGAGAAGCCTTAGCCTCGATGGTTGAACCTGAAGTGGTCGTCACAGGGCCAAAGGAAGAAGAAAAAGAGAGGGAAGAAGTGATCGAGGAACTCCTTGCAAGAGGAAGATGTAGTAATTATCATGGGGACAATGCTCGCTGAGGCTTTGGATGCACTTAAGCATTCAAGTGATGAGAGGGGTGTTTTAGACGGTTTCTTTAATGGGTCCTTGCACCTTGGTGATCCTCCCAAGTTGACTAGCAAAGGGATTTTTGGTATGCTTCCTTAGCTTGATCCACATTTTGTACCTTTTAACCTTTATGTATTGCTTTTGATTATCCTAATTATTCCTAGCACCAAAGGTAGATGCTAAGGTCTCTGAGGCACATACATCCCAAGTAGAGGTGTCAGGGTCACAGGCCTTAATTGAGGTGACTTCCCATGCTTGTCCAACATCTACTGACCAGTTAAGACCATGGCCTAAAATGCCCAATAAAATGGACTTTGTCATGGGCATTATTAATGATGTGGTTACTCACCTACAACAAGCTCATCCAGAACTAGGTATGTGTATGTTATGTATCATGCTAAGTGTCTGGGTTTATTGTGCTTCTTTGCATTCATTGTTAATTACAACTAATTCATGTGTGCAGTACTTATACTTGTAGGCACCAAGCTTCAATGGGATCCTTCTGGGATTTCTCATATTGATGCTCTCCCTAAATTGCCAAGAAATATTGAACAAGTCCCTAGAAAGATTTATGATGCAGTTTTTGGTTGCATTGTACAAAATGCTAAATCCCTATGAACTTGTAGGCATTCAATTGAGTACCTATGCAATGAGGTGTACTCATTGAAGGAAACATTGGCGAAGGAGAGAGAAGAGAAGAGGGATCTTTGATCTCGTTATGATTTTGCTACTGCTAGGCTATCTAGTGATAGTACTTAGCACACATCTGCGATCACCTATGCACGTTACTGGACAATTTTGAATAGCAAAGTTTAGGCAACACGAGATTTAGCTGAACAAAGGGAACAAATGGATTTACTGAACAAGAAATGCCATGATTGGAAATCTTTTGATACTAAGGTACGTAACTGGGGTCAAGATCAAAAGGATCACAAGCACCAGTACAAGAAGTGGTTAAAAGAGGAATCAGTTGAACATCGCTGGAAGGAAATGTTCATTGATGGACTAGGCTTATGTCCTACTTATGATAGGTTTGTTGACTGCACTGAAGTGGAGGGATCTCCTGAGAGAATCATTACCGTTGCTTCTGAGGAGGCTTCGACAGGTATGTTCTCTCTTGAGCACCTTGCCTAGACCTTAATGGATAAGGGTAAAACCTTGACCAGTATTAAGCTTGGTCTAGAGGAGGATTGGGAAAATGTACCCAAGGAGGAGATTTTGAGGCGCTTGGAGGCTAGTCTAAGGCCCTCTTCACCTGTGAGTGTTTTATTATGGCACTTACTTTTATATGCTTTTATTGTTTCTAGTGTTAGTGTTACTGTTCTTCCAGGTTTTGTATTCATGAGTTTTTTTGTTATGCTTACATGTTTGTTTAGTTTTCATTCCATTGTAGGGACATAGTAATGATGAGCCTGGCCCCAATGGAGTGGGAGAGGATGATGTGCAGGATTTTGAGGGCCATCCCCCTCCCAGTACTGATGTGTGAGCTAACTGTTAGTCCAGCTTTAGCTACCAAATGTTTTGAATTTTTGATGTCTAATGGAAATGTATGAGGATAGATGTAATGATAGGGATTTANTGAAACTGTTATCGCTTTCGGTCCACTATGGCCTAAAACTAGTAATCCCTCTTTCATTTTTTCAACACAGATGCAATGGTCCACCATGACTCTAAACTGTTGTGCACANGTTTGTAAACTTGCAACATACTGAGCTCTAGTTTAAGGCCATTTCGGGTTGTGCACAATAGTTTAGAGTCATGGTGGACCATTGCATCTGTGTTGAAAAAATGAAAGAGGGATTACTAGTTTTAGGCCATAGTGGACCGAAAGCGATAACAGTTTCAAGAAACTTAAAAGGAACCAGCCATTTTTTACTGTTTCTAGTTTAATGTCATTGTAGATGCTCGCTGGCACTTTAACGTTGTACTGGATGGTTGGTAGTTTAATGTCATTCCGGACGCTTGATAGTTTGCCCTAGTTATTGAGTTATTTTTTTATTCTTCATAGTTTAACATGAGGGGTGGGGCATGTAGGTACAATCTTATACTCCCTTTCCCCTTCACTGGAGATGTCAAAAGGTAACTACAACCAAGAGATGTCAGCAAGAATGGCTCCTATGTCTATGACATCCAATGCTTCCTCAGTTCTAGTAGGATCATGGGTTAACGGTTGGTTCATGTCTTGAAGTGCGCTCATGATTTCTTGTTTAGGCTCAGAGAACTCAACCTCTGACCCTTGATCCATTCCTGAGTGTGAGGAAGTGAGTGATGTTCTCATGTCCCCATGTATGATGATTTCATCACCCTCATAAGGTAGGTGGATTTCTTGATGGATTGGTGAGGATACAACTCTAAGTTGAGCTAACCAAGGTCGTCCTAGAATTAGATTGAACCTTGGCATTTCATCAACCACTACGAATTCAGCTGATGTGGGGAACTGGTCCCCTGCTACGAAATCCAAGGTAACCATGCCTTTTACCACGACACAGGAACCACTAAAGGATTTTAAAAAGGAAGTTTTTGTGGGCCATATTTGCTTTGTAAGACCTAGGTTTTTGATGATAGGAAAGGGTATTATGTTTGTTGTTGCACCATCATTGACATGCACCCTACGTATCTTGAAGTGAGTGACTTGTATTATTATGAACATAGGGGCTGTAGTGACCTCTCCAATTTTCTCATCTCACTTTATATCATTGGCATGAAATTCTAGGAATGTGAACCTCGGTTCTTGAGGTTGTGGGGATAGTACTGCATAAATGGATGGCTCATCTGCAGGAAGGTCCTCACTACCAAGAATCAAAGTCAACATACACACGAGAGCTTCCCGATGTACCAGTGAGGTCATTACTAGATCATACAGGCTTAAGGAGGTGTTCTTTTGTTTCAAAGCCTATGTGACTTAGGTCAATGCACTCACTAGATCCTTACCACTTGGGACACTCTATTCTATGGAGACTTGGTCCATTGGGCCTAGCATTCGTATCTCTCGTGGAGGGATTCTTGTGTTAGTAACTGGGGATGTTGAGTTTGGGACACTGAGAGTGTCGATATCCTTATCTCGATGACTTGTGCTAGGCTCACTAGTGGATGAAACCATAGGAACAACATTTAGCGGTATGGGCTTCGGTGATCCCAATTCGTGCTCATGATGTTCTTTTTCTAGGTGCTCTCTTGTTAGCCTGTTAGTAAGGCACTCTCGTAAGGGTCGTGGGGGAACTGTAGGGGGTTGCATGTCAAGGTGTTTTGGCACTCGGATCACAAAGGGAGTGGATCGGGTTTCTGATGGCGTGGTTGCTACTGCGATAGAAGGAGGTACACAAACGACGCATGGTTTTTGTCGTGCAAGAAATGTGCGTATGAAAAAATGGGTTTGAGGCAATGTTGAGGTAGATGTACTTTCAGAAGGTGTGCGAATTACAAAATGTTTTTGAGGGATGTCTTGTTCATTATTCACATGGATAGTGTTAATCACATATGGTGTGTCCTTAGTATTGAGAGGATCCTTGTAGACCCCCATGGGTTGGTTTTGGGGCTGTACTGGGTCTGCCTCGTCAAATACTATTTCACTCCTATCAATCATGCGTTGTATATATTGTTTTATGGTGAAGCAGTAGTCAGTTCCATACCCACACTGTTGGTGATATTCGCAAAACCTATCCAACCTAAAGCCTCTTGGAACGGGGTGGGGGGCTCATCAGCTGTTGCTAAAGTTGGGTTTTTATCCAACTCATAGAATCAATCGTGTTTTTGGGACACTGCAGGAGACATTTGTTTTTTTTTATTAACCCAACCCTTAGAAGTTGATCTAACAATTGTGAAGGCTTCATAGCTAAGGATGTGTTTTGGGTAGGATCTTTTCGTTCAAATGTATGTGTGACCCATGTTTGTGGTTTTAGTTAAGGAAGATTCGGGCGTAGGCATAGATGTGGTTCTTTCATGGCTAGTTGGAGTTGTGGGTTGTTTTCCGTTCTATTCTAAATTATTTAGTTGGACTATCTTCACCACCACTATTACTGTCGTTTTGGATATATCCTTATCCTTTCTCATATGTTGGCTCCTAAAGGCTAAGTAAGCTAGGTCATTACTTGCTTGCGTTGCCTCTTCTATGTTCTTAATTTGTGCGAATGCTTGACTCAAAGTACGGGCACTCAAATAATAAATTTTTGATTTAATAAAGTCATTCACGACGGTCTTAAGGATGGTAAGAAAGTATGTTTCAGGGATGGGCTCGTGAAGTTTATTCATGGTTGCACTCCACCTTTGGATAAATTTTTGTACTGGCTCTAACATTGCCTATTTAATCTGAATCAAACTATCTTTTGTGGCTTCAGGCTTTAAATTATATTTGAAACAAGTAATGAACTGATGTAACAAATCCTCTAGAGAGGATATGGAGTTATAAGGTAAAGCTCGGTACCAGTCTAAGGCTTTTCCTGTCAAGGACATAATAAATACACGTAGAATTACATGAGGCCAGGCCTAAAGCAATAGACATTCTAGTCAAAATGTTACTAGATGAACATTTGGATCTCCCTCTCCATTATATTTGGTTAGTTGAGGTAATGAGATTCCTAATGGTAAGGTTAACAGTGGAACTAAAGCGTTAATTGGATCACCTTGGTAGAAGTCCAGCACCTTGACTTCCTCAGTGTTTGCAACTTTGAGGCACTTTACCTCCTTAGTTAATGAGTGCATCATTTTCTTTATCTACCCATTCTTTTACGGTAGGTGGACCATCTGGTTGAGTAGATTGCGATTGGTAGTATGATTGTTCCATTGTCTGTGGAAAGGGAGATTGTTGGATTGTTGGTTGTTGTGGTGGAGCAACATTTAGAGATGGGATTACAGGGTGTGGTACATTGTAGTGAGTAGTTTGGTGTTGCTGCATAGCTGGTGAAACCCACTACCCAGCCACAGGTTATGAGGTGACACCCTGAATGTGTTGGGCTGAAGTAATCAGAGGTGCTCCATGGGTTTGTAATTGTGGTATGTACTGGATGGATGTGGAAGTTGGTATAACTGATGGCATCCCAATTACTTGAGGTTGGAAGATTGATCCTGCATTAGTTTGAGGAGGGGGTTGTTGGGACTGTACTTGCTGTGTTGATCTGGGAAGATTCCATAATGGCATGAGTAAATTGGGCTTAACAAGCCAGGTGTGAGTGAGTTGGTTTGACAAGCTAGGCGTCAGTGTGCTAGCTTGACAAGTCGAGTGTGAGTAAACAGGGCTTGACAAGCTAGGCGTGAGTGTGCTGGCTTGACAAGTTGGGTGTGAGCCAGGCAAGATGTAGGTTGCAAGTACTAAGAGGAGCTCACTATGATCGGTCGATGGTGGTGGTGGGAACATTACTTGGAAAGCTATCTATGAAGAGATTTGTTTAAGCAACGTGTATATGTTGTTTGGGTTCTGATGATGAAGTTGCAGAGTTTGAAGTGTTGGCCATAACGTAAGAGTTTTGCAGTGTTGTATGCCTAATTAGTTTAGCATGAGAAGACTAGGATTAGCATGAGTAGACTAGGGTGGGCTTGAGCAAGCTCAGCTTGAGTTTAGCACTTGGTCTATGCAGCATTTAAAAGGTAGCATGATCAATGTTTTGACGAGATGGTAAACAAGTTGGCCCTCCTTCTAGTGCCAATTTACTGTGCTGACCGAAATCATTGGCGTGAGGCTGGAAGGGAAAAAAACATTGAAATATTTCCAGAGAGACACAGTCGACCCTGCCTTCATGTGAGGGCAAGCTAGAAAAAAAAAGAAATGAAGGCAGAGTGCCTTGGATGGTTTATATGCAAATAAACCAAGGACTTCCCCAAGCATAAGCTATGGTTTGCACTGGGATTATCATAACTAGTGACGTATGAAATGTAAACAAAGCATATACAGAAGCGTAAAATAGATGAAAAATAGAGTAAAAAATATAATGGAAGGTAATAATGAACTGTATTGTATTGCTTAACAAGGATGTGCATCGGTCAAAGTGTAGTTGCATGTATGGATGGAAAGTCAAGCACTAAGCCCCGGAGTGATGTGTTTACAGGTGCTTGGATGCTAGAAGTCACATGTGCCTGAGTGTCCAGAGTTGCTAGTTGATGCTCCCAAAGCTGTCAACCTCCAAAATTTCAAACCTTGTTTATGTGAATGGACAGGGTATTTATAAGGTTTGGCTAGGCTCGGGTGTGGAATTCATGGATGAGATCAACGGCTAAGAGATGAGAGGGAAACAGATTGTGTGATAGGTGTTTGATGGACAACTGCATGTGAATTGGACACGCGTAGGCAGGCTACGTTGTTGATCAGATGCACTATATCTTACAACGTGTATTGGCTTACGCAAGCTAGCTTACACCCATAGAAGCATATATAATTTGGAGCATAAGAGCTTGACAAGCTCACAAATGGTAAAAATTTACAATAAAATGATAGTGTACAACAAGATAAATTGACTCCGATTTGCTCGAAACTTCTCAATCCATGGATTGACTATTGTAGGGTGCTGATGTGAGTGGTTTTGTGGTTGTTTGAGGCATTTTTGTTTCACAAAATATTCCAGCGTGAGTTTATTTTATCTTGGCATGTCCTTAGCATGTGTTTGGCATGCTTTTGATTGGGTGTGATCACTACTCACGCTAGAATCACGTTGCCCACCTGAGCTTAGCGTGACCTGAGCATGAGTAAGATGAAAATGATACATTTCACACCAATTTTTTATCTTTGAAGCCTATTCTTTAAGTGCAAAAATTGCCTAACTATGGTTGACCCTGAGAGTGAACTGCATGTTGAAAACTAAGCTTGGGTGTGCCTCGATTTGAGCCACTTTTGGTAGCTCACACTGGGCTCATGTTGCTAGCGTGAGTTGAGCATGACCCTAGCGTGACCTGAGCATGAGTAACAAAATCTTTGTGATTTTGGAGCTGAAGTCTAGAATTCTGGAAGCTAGGACTTGAAATAGTCATCAATGGACCTTGAGTATGACTTGCACCTTCGAAGTCAGACCATTTTGACTCAGTTTTAAGGCTCTTAGAGTTTGTTCACATTGGGTGTCATCAATACCCACGCTGGACTCATGCTACCAGCATGAGCTAAACATGACCTAAGCATGACCAAAAAAATTTGTGCAATCTGGCTTGAAATTTGAACTCCCGAATGCTAAAACTTGATGTGGAAAATAGTGGCCCTATGAAGATGACTTGCACCCTCAGATTAGATTATCTTTGAGTTAATCTTGAAGTCATTAGAGTTGCTCACGCTGAGGGCAAGCCTGGCTTAACAAGCCTAGCGTGAGCTCCATGCCTTAGTCAAATTTTTGCCTCCCAAAAGCTCAAAAGGCTCTGAGTTGTTCTCATTTCATAATGTTAGGCTGAAATTAGTGGTGTTTTAGTCCCAGCACTATTGTGGCCTAGCCACAGAGTTGCTACTCTCCAGCCCCCACCATCATCCGAGCCCAAAAGATGTTCAGCTGTTAGGCTTCTCACCATACTGCTGAACTGCATGATGTTTGCCTTGGGTGAGGACTCTTAAGCACTCGCATCACTACAACTCCTAGCCTCCTCGGTGCCAGCCCCTTCATTCTACTGCTGCCAGAACTGCTATTGGCCTTCCTACTTTATACATCACATGCCTCAGCAACAATGCTCACTACTTTAGTAGTGTTTAAAGCAAGTGGGATTCTGCCCTTACCTTATTTCATGGTTATGTTTTTCTGGTTTTCTTTCTGTTGCATTTGCAGGATACAGGCCAAGATGGCATCGGTCAAAGATGCATTTCGCGAGTAGGATAGGGCACTACATCGTTCCAAGGTGATTGTTCTAACTAGTTTGGCTACTTGGGAGTGCACATCTCGCCCTCCCTCTTATCCCTCTTCACCTCATTTCTTACATCCACAATTTTCCTTTTCGCATCTCTTTTACAAGCTTTCTCGATGCATATAAAGCCCTCCCACATGCTCAACCGCAAAGTCCATAACGTGCATAACACAGCTCGCCACATGGGAAGCATCTGTAGGTAGGTAAAAGCCTCACATGGATGTAACAAAACTCATCTCAGGGAGGAAAAACCTATCCTGCAACAACAAGGTTGTTTGCAAGTGAACGTGGCTAAACAATAGGATAAAAGTGAAAAAGCATAAAAGGGAAAAAGAGCTAAAAAAAGAAGCGTGCCCAAAAAAATGGCACACCAGCTATTTCACAATGACCATCTCTATGCATTCCGATGAGAGGTCAAAATCTAGCAAACGAAGGATGCCCATGCATGCCAACTCCCTCACAAGCACTCTGACAAGGGACCACACTATGTTACATCTTTTCCTTTCCTAAACCTATCCCCTCAAGTCCATCCTTTCTCCCTTTCCCTACATGACTATCCCGATACTCCCAAGCATAGCAAAGCAACATCTGAGTGATCGCTAGAGAGTGATGTTGGCGTCTTGTTCTTCATGGTATTTCATATTCTTTGTCAATGTCTCTTGGGTAGATCCTCCAGATGTCGACAAAGAGGGGCCATTGAAACACCATAAAATTTCAGGACCCTGATGTTTCAGCAGAGCCTTGGAATTTGGGCAAGGATTTTCATAAGTGCAACATCACAATGGGTCGGCAGAACAGTGTAGGCACTAAGGATAGACTATATAGTCTGGTAAGTTTTCTACCTCTAGGACTGATAGGCCTGCTGGACTCTCTAGCCTACCCAACTTGACAATTGGCCCAGCTGACAATCTACCCAAGGACCATGCTAGGAGTTGTCGAAAGTGTTCAGGATGAGCTAAACAGTTTGGCAAGTTTTCTAACAAAGAAATATGCTATGCTACGCAGCGTAGAAAGCCTTGAAGAGACCAATTAAGCATCCAAGATGCAAGATGATATCAAGTTAGTCTTCCAAAGCATTTGTCCATGTTGCAACCATCAAGCAAGCTTGCTCCACCAACATAGGGTACTACACCATGCTACGCCATGTAGCATAGCACAATGTAGCAGGGATAAGGTGTAGAAAGGCCCCCCTGCCAAGCAACTCCAACTGGAGGATTGCACTTGGCAATGCTTCAGCCTTCAAAACTGGCTGTCCCACATAGCCCTTAGGCCTTAAGAAAGGTTTCTTGGGAAAAAAATAGCAGATTAAATAAGGATGCATGACACACTCACTACTACATTGTGCTACACTACATAGCATAGCACAGCGTAGCAATGATGCAAAAATAAAAGAATGCCCCAAGGATGAACTCAACAAGTCCAAAGGCTTTCTGGCATGAAGGAAAAAAGTTGCAATTGTTTGCTTGACTAAGCCTTAGAAAAATGCTCTCGGTCTCTATGCAAGACCTTTGTCAAAACCAGTGGCTACGCTATGCTACGCTACGTAGCATAGCATAGCGTAGCAAGCGATTACTTATGCTACACCAACATGCTGAACAGTGTAAGTAGTGCAACACTTGCATGGAGGCATCAAAATACCTTCGATTAGCTCCAAAACTTATTGGCAATGATCATTATCACCCTGAAACCTCTTCAGCAAATAAAATCAACAAGTTTTCTTCATTTTGCATACCCCTGTTCACTTCCCAAAATTGTTCCTACGCTTGACCCTACTTGCAAGAGTAGGAAAGACGTAGTCCTAGAGCATAGGCTCCATTTTGTTTTCATTGTCGGCATGCTTTCTAGATTTTAACACATGCAGATTTAGCAGTATGGTCATAGCGTAACAAGGTTCACATCTGACATTGCTCACCTACATAGTACAGACATGTTTACACCTTGTGGGACCTAGGACATGTGGCATCCAAACCACGTTTTTGTCTTGCTCCTAGCCCTATAAATACCCAGACGAGCAATGCTTAAAGGGTTGGCTTTTTGCGTGGTTGGCTTTTAAGTTGGCTTTCAGAGAGCATAGTTGGCATTTTTAAGCACTCTAGTTGGCTTTGAGTTTTCTAGTTGGCTCTAGACATCCCTTTGTGAGCTTAGCATTTTGGCATCTTAGTGAGCAAAGTGGCAAGTAGAAGAATCCTGAACAACAAGCTACCGACTATAGTTTAGAGATCTGTGACCATACTACTTTGTGTAAGCTGTGCCTCTTTAGTGTTACATGTTCAGTTGTACACCTTCCAACAGAACAAAGGATCAAATTTGTGACCTTGGGGTGCTGCACTTTCTTACCAAAGTCTATTTTGCTATTTGTTTACTATCATCGTCTTTTGCACTATTTTCATCATTTTACATTTATTGCTCATTGATTTACTTCACATACATCGTTTCCAAAATGAACGTTTACGAAAGGTTAAGATACATTGATTAAGTTCCTGTCTGATCAACTAGACCATTCAGGGCACCCCATTTCTATTTCTCTTCAGCATGGCCCTCGCACAGATCCAGGGTTAAACTGTTCACCTGGAAACCTCTCGATGTTCCAACCACTGACGTTTTCAGTCGCTACAACTTTCTCTTACATGATTAGAAACATCTTTCTTCACTTTCTCTTACATGATGAATGCATTGTTCCTTGTCTACAATTGTGTTCAATCCAAGTTCTTGTCCTGTAAGCATGACAACTACACACATACAATAAACTTGGTTTGCATTTTTCTTAATGTTTTAACATACTAAAACCAAAAGATCCACAATATCCCTCTTTTTGGTAATGTCTAAAACTAAAGAAAATGGTTTAGCCTTGCATAATACTTCTCCCCCTTTTTGGATATAATCAAAAAGATCAAACCTATAGATATTTATCAATATATACACAATTATCATAAAAGGTATTCTAAGAAAAGCATAAAGACATATAATGTCCTATGGCAATCATGGATTAGGATAAGCATGGAGGATCAATAGGATGTGAGGAAAGTAAAAGAAAAGGTAGAATAAAAATAAATAGACCACATAGAGATAACTAGAAAACACACCATCTATCAAAAACCATTCACAAAATGTGTTACATCAAACTAGCCATAAGCATCTCGGAGTACAATTATCGACAACTCAATCACATATGTGCAAAATCCAAAAATCACATACATGAAAGCCACAAAATGTCTCATCCTTTTTTATCATCAAAAGGAGAGAAAAAAAATCATGCTAAGGTCTTAATCACTAACCTTAGTAGCATACTTAGATTTAGAACCCACAGCTATTCAAGATGGATGATAAGTCTCCTCCTTATTGTCATCACTGCTGGTGTTGGGATGGTTGGATTTTTGAGTGTCCTTATCTAACTCAACTCATTACATTAGAGCTCTTCAAGGATAAAGCTTCACTTGAAATTGAGAGGAAGCTAGTGGAGTTGGCAGTTGCTAAACTAGGACCCATTTGGACATGGTCCCAAAGATGCTGTCCATAGCTTATTGCTCAAAAGAGCTAAGAGCATCAGCATGATATGGAGTAGTAAAAGTAGAAGGAATTGGAATATGGTGCTTCAGTTGTGACATGGAAGCATGGTGCTCCCCTTGAACACCAACTAGGGTTGCCTCTAGCTTAGTATCTAACTCCATCCCTAAGTTGTATGTGTATAAGGGGCCTACTATTGAAGAATGGCAGGGATGAATAGGAGCATCCTCCTTCTTATTAGAGATGAGTGGAGTAGTGGCCTCCTCAAATACCTACCCATTAAAGGGAGGAGGAATCCCAGCCTCATCTAAGTTCTTACACAAGGAAGAGAGGTTCCTCCAAAGCATCCAAATGGCTCAGGCAATGGGTCTAAACAACCTCTTTAGAGAGGAAGTAATCTGAGCACTAAAATATTTTGATCTTCTCAACTATGGTGAGGCCTCCTTCTTTTGTTTTGGTGATCTAGTGCTTGGTCCTAATGTTGTTGCGTGAGAAGAACTTCTCTTCTTTATGTACTCACCAAGACTTCGCTTGCCTTTAAACAATGGAAACTTTGGGATAGGCATACCTTTTTGACAAATCAACATGTTGATGAGGTAAGGGTGGCCAAGGATTCTCTCCCTAGCATAGAGAATCAAAATGTCTTGGCAAAGAGTGTGCCCTAGACCTAATGGTAACCATATAAGCAAACAATATAGTACATAGCCTTGGGCTAATAGTAGATAATTATAACTTCCTCCCTTCACCATTATATTGTACAAAATAATAAGTGATAAGGTGGAGGCATCTAGAGTAATCTTGCTTTGCTCAATGTGACCTTGATCAAAAGACATATCTCTCCCAAACAATACATCATAGAATTCATCATGAGTAACAAGCATTATACTATTTTTGTAAATGTCATGCATAGACTCTATACTAACCTAGAAGACATTAGGACTAGAAATGCCCAAAAGTGCATTAACAATTTTAGGAGATACTTCAACAACAATCCCACCAATAGTGGATGTAAAAGCCTCCATAATTGCATTAGAAAGAATAATGCTATAATAGAATTCTTGAATTGACACTTTAGGCACAAGAAAATTCATGGAAATGAATGTAGTCTAGTGTAAAAGCTTAAAATAATCAAATAGAGCCTATTGTCTATGCAGAGGAAAATTAAGAGAACACTCAAAAATAATGGTGGGTATTTCTTGAAGCCTCAAACATGTGCTAAGCACATGTACCTTGAAATTGGGGCATGTGTGAAGGTAGTACATTGCTAGAAATTCCTCTTGCATGCTTCTTGGATGGATTTATCGGCATACCAACCTTCTTGTGGGCCATATCTACCAAAATCACTGTGAATGGTGGAGCCCTAGTCATCTTTGTGTGGTCTTTGTGGAAGAATACGAAAAAAAATGAGGGCTTTGTCTTTTATAACTACATGTAAACGAGTGCTTTGAATGAAAAATGAGACGTCTTTTTCGATAGAAAGACATCTTTTTCACATGTAAAAATTTAGTAGATGTCTTTCATTCATCGAAGACATCTTTTCCACAACAAACAAAAAACTAGAGAGACATCTTTGTTCTGCCAAAGATGTCTTAGTAGAGTCGTCTTTCACTTTGGAAAGATTTTTTCATTCAAAATTCAAAATGAGGTTTTGGAAGGTTTCCATTAGTTTATAGTCTTAATTAAACCTTACCTCTACTTACCTCTACCTACCTATCATGTTGTTAGAAGATGATGGTGTCTAAAGAGCTAAGGAATGTGTTTCCTCTTTTGAGGAATCTCCTTTAAACCAAACTTTCACAATGTCCAATGCATGACTTCCTCTTACAAATTTGTTAAGGAAAGTATCTTGATGCCCTTGGTATTATTTAATTCTCCATTCCATTTTGATTGCCTTGGTCCTTTAGGTTGACTTCTAATCTTCTTTGTGATCTTGCATAAAACCGTTTCTCGATTCACTTTGATAAAACCAAGGAGTCTTGTGATATGTCCATGTACTCATATGATAAAACTTTAGCTTGCACTCCCTTTGTTTATGCCTAGTCTTGTTAAAATAATAACATCTAAGTCTCCTATTGCAAAAATAACCAAACGGACCAAACCTTTGAGTAGTCTTATGTTAGACAGAAGCTTCCCTTGATGTAGAGTCCTTGTTCTTTGATGGTTCCTTTAGATGAGATGAAGGTTTCTCTTCTTGGTGGTAACTTCCAAGTCCACGTTGTCCTGTGGGCTTCTTCCTTGTCCAAGTACCATTTTAAGGGACTCTATCTTTTTTCGTTAATCATTCATTTATTAGTTTAACATTTGCAATTTCCACTTTGGGTTGTTTGAAAGATAAAGTTAGCTTCTCATTCTTAGCCTTGAGGTTTGAGAGTTGTTTATCAAGATTGGAAATAGTTAAATTTAACAAAGATCTTTCATGTTCTTTAGACTTGTTTATTTAACTTAGTACAAAGATTTTGAAAATTCAAAAGTTCTTTACATAATAAATCATACCTTTCATCGTCACTTAGTTCATCATCTAATGAATCACCCTCAGTGAGGGCCATGAAGATGAGCTAATAATTTCTTACATATTCCTCCACTTATTCTTCACTCTATCCCCCATCATCCCAACTTGTATAGAAGTTGGTTTTCTTTTCTTCTTCAAGGGATTTTTTCTTGTATTACACCTTGAGGCTACTAGGACATTTAGAGGCCACATGGCCTCTACCTCCACACATCCAACATTCAATAGAAGAAAAATCTAAGTTAGAGTTCAAAGAGTTCTTACCTCTTTCTTTACCTTTATTTTGATTGAATCTTTATGAATATGCCCCTTCATTCTTCATAGCAATTAGTCATTGAAGCTTCTTGGTGAGAAGGGTAATCTCCTCTTCATTGCCCTGATCATGCTCATTAACCTCCTCTTTGGAGGCAATCTCTATAGCAATAGGTTTTTCTTGAATTTCTCCTTTGCTTATGAGATTCATTTCATAGGTGATGAGAGCACTTTGAAGTTCCTCAAATTTTAGAGTTAGGAAATCTCTGATTTCCTCCATGGCTATGACCTTAGGCTTGAATTCAAGTTATAGAGTTTTGATCATTTTGATGATGACATTGCTTTTGAGCAAGTCTTTTCCTGTTCCTCTAATGGCTACAACAATATTGTTGGCTCTAGAAAAATAATCCTTGATTTTCTCACCTTCTCACATCTTGAGTTTATCATATTCACTTTGTAGAACTAACAATTTCAGTTACTTATTAATAGAGGTTCCTTCATAAGTAGCTTCTAAAATTTTCCAAATTTATTTGGCCATTTTACATCCTACTATCCTATTGAATTTAGATTTATTCAATGCATAATATAAACAATTTTTACTTTTGAATCAAACATGAACTTATCCTTTTATTCTTGTGACTATTTGTTGCAAGGCTTGATGATGCCAATGGTTTTGTCAACAAGTGGAGTGTAGCCTTCCAATATTGACTTCTAGACTTCAAACTCCAAGGATTTGAAGAACCCTTGCTCTCAAAATCTCATTAAAGGATCCACACCTTGTACAATCATCAAGCCTCACTTTGAAGTGTTGTACCACAACACCAGTCACTCAACCCTGCAAGGTCCCGTCATGCTTGGAAATGTGGTTTCAAGGCTTCCATAACCTTTACAAACTTGAGCTCTACATTAGAGTGTTGTACTGTAGCACCAAAAACTCAATCTCTTAGGATCTTGACAAGCTCAAGGAACTCAACCCCTCAAGGAAATAAGAACAAGAATTACAAGGAAATATTGCAACTCAATTTGTTGATCCTTGTACAATTAGGTATAACACACTTTACAATCCCAAAATTATAAGACAATGAAGACCAACAAAGAATTAAATGATTACAAATGATTGTACTATGAATACAATAAGGCTTGCACATTTCCAAATGCATATGAAGTCTTCGTATAGCTATCCTGTTGCTAAATCCTTCTTGAAATTGGTGCAACTACTAGCTAATAGTCACTAATGATCATGGGAGACATCTTTCTCATGCTTGAGATGTCTCTCTAAATTTTCTTTCAAATCTAGGAAGATGTCTTTGTTTCCTGAAAGATGTCTTTCTAAAGTCTCTACTCTGGAAGATGTCTTTGCTCAATGAAAGACATCTTTCTGTATTTGTTCTACATTCTGTAAAGATGTATTTGCCTCATGAAAGATGTCTTTGGCTGGGGAAAGATGTCTTGCTATTTCTTAAGACATCTTTTTGAATTTTCTCTAACTTCATTCCAAATCTACCAAGACATTTGTTGCTTCCTAGAGACGTCTTTCTTTACTTTCTCTTGCATGAACAAAGACGTCTTTATTCACTCTCTCTTGCAAGATGAATGCATTGTTCCTTGTTTGCAACTATGCTCAATCCAAGTTCTTGTCCTACAAGTACAACTACTATACACACATACAACAAACTTGTTTTCCATTTTTCTTAATGTTTTGTCATACAAAAACTAAAAGGTCCATAGGGTATAGAAAGTAGGTAATAGGCATAGAATTTTTTCATTTTAGGTGTGACAATTTCAAAATTCAATAGTAGGCGTACCACCTTCAGCTCTTAGCTAAATAAATTGTAAGCTAACATTAGAATAAATAGCCTATTGGTAATAGTAGATGATCCACTTGAACTTATAAGAACATTAATTGAACCTTTACCTTGAACTTTAATAGTTTTATTAACACTAACTCTAACGTTAGGGTGTATAGAAAGGACTATAATGGATTTAGGATTATTGTGAATAATTATGGGGTATGATATTTGGTTTATGAAATTATGAGTTTGGTGCAAGTGGAATATGAGTTAGCCACAATTGCAATGTTAATGCATTTCATGATGTTCTAATGGTTGCAATTAGGTTACAATTTTATTGCAATAGATAATTGAATAGTTTTTAAGCAAAAATGCTAGTGCCATATGGCTACAAGAGTGGTTTGAGTTGTTTTTTTCTTTAAATTAAGATAACAAACTTAGTGTGAGTCATACTACTTCCTATATTGATGACTACTAGGCTGAGTTAGACTACTTGGCTACTATCTATTTTGATGGCTACTAGTCCACTAATTCTTGCTTACTAGTGATTAGGTTGTACTAGGCAAAAAGATGATAAAAATACAAAAAATACTATCTAATTTAATATTAATAACCATTCTTCATGTAATTAAGGCTACTAAATCATTAAAGACCTCTTATCAATTATATGGAAGGAAAATTAAAGACATGAAAAGCCTAAAGTAACAAAGGCATGAAAATCTAATGTCTTTAATGAAATGAGTCTATAAATGTAATTGGGATTTAAATTGACTTAGATCATTAAGATTTAAACTTGCATTGATTGTAGAATTTGCAAAGAACTCAATTTGATATGATCCCAAGCATGGAAAGATTTGAATCTATGAAATCTTACTATTACATTTAATGATTTTGAGGTTCTCATTGAATTTGTAAAACAAAAATTCTAATTCTCTAAAATCAGAGCACTTAAACTTACAATTCTATCATAAATGTGTTGAAAACATGTAAGGCATCAACATATGCAACTAGGTCTTGTTTTTTCTATCAACAAGAATAAACTTGATCAAAATCATTTTAACAAACACTTGTGAGAAAAAGGTGGGAAATATGAATTTATAATAAAATAGAACTTGAAATTAAATTCCTATTGAAAGATTAAAAAGTTTAGCATCCATTGATACATGGAAACTCCAAATTCTTGAAACAAACTTCAAAATAATTTTGTAAGATTGATTGTGAGGGTCTAATTAAGAGATTAAGAGATTATAGATGAGGTAACATTATGAGATTGAAACTATGTGAAATTATTAGAAGAGCCATTGAAATGAAATTGGAAGATGGATTTGAAAAATTAAGAGATTATGGGAGATTTATAATGGATGGAATGAAGGCTTCAAATGGACAGACTTGTTTATCTATATATTTAAAACATATATTCATTATGTGGTTGAGAGAATTTTTTTTTTCAAATTAATGATATGTCATAATTGATTTACTAATTTATTTAGTTTAAAATTTTCTGTTGTTTTTTGTTGCTATACACATATTAAAATGATTGTGCATTATTATTGCTATTACATACCCATAATAATTCCTTTGAAAATGTTTATCCCTTGGCATAATGTTATGAATAGAATTATTTATTTTTTGAGATAAAGTCCAACCAATTGATAATTGGCCTATTGGCTAAAAGGATGGAATAAGAGAGGAGAAACCATAATTTGACATAAATTGATTGCATTGTCAATGCTTCATTGTTTCATTGGTTTATCTACATGGAGGGAAACAACCTTATTTATAACTTGATATCCACTCCTTTATGCAAATAAAAATTGTTCTTATAACTTTACATGTGCTTTGACTTCGATGGTATATAATTAAATTTTGACCATCTTGACTTGAAAACATGAGAAATAACAAAAACAAAATTTGGGTATTAGCCTACAACCTAACATCTAATGGTATCCTTTTTCTATTCTTATTTGAAAGTTTAATAAATAAATATTCTTGAGTATATGAAATCTGCATTCATTATCAATGCCTGATACACCTAGTTTGTCTTGACTTTCCATTCTAAATTAGGTAAATTTTCATCTTCAAATACATAATGGTAGTGAGAAATAGCCATATAATTTTCAATGTAGGAAATTTCCTAATGATTATTAAACTCTTTATTATTATTATTAACTTGTTCCTCTTGAGATTATGATGCTTAAAGAAAATAAGCATGTTATTTATCATCCCAAAATTTTGTTATATGTCCATACTTGTCATAATTATTGCATCTATAATTTTGAAATTTGTTGGTTCTATTTTATCCTCCATTGTTGCTAAAAACCCTTTAGAATTTGCTAAAATAGGGAGGGTCTAGCATGGCCGGGATGCACAATCACGAGTCATAGAGAGGAATTTGAAAAACTTCCACTGTGTGAACAATTGCAAATGTTGAAATTCATCATCGCCTGAAGGACATATTTAAGGGTAATTTAGTTAGAAAATTTCCCAGACTGTACGGTCTACCCTTAGTGCCTCTTTCATGCAAATTGACCTTATGACCTAGTGCTACATTGACTATGCCATATAGGGCGGTAGGCATGCTTGGAAGCGACTTCGCAAGCATTAGGACTTTCGGGGTGTCATGTCGTCTGCATGGTCCGGCTTTGTCACCAAGTGTTGGCCCAATAGACCATCGTGACCAAGGGTTGGCCCAATGGATCCTCGTGACCAAGTGTTGACCCAATGGTCCCTCATGACCAAGTGTTGGCCAAAAAGTCCCTCGTGACCAAGGGTTGGCCCAACGGTCCCTCGTGACCAAATTTATAAGGGTGCAGGATGGTATGGCTGAAACTAGCCCAATCAACATATATGGGGAGAGGTAGCATTCAAGACAACTTGCTATGAAGCTAGTTTCGTGTTCTACAACCTTTTTTCTTTGTTTTTTCAAAAAGTGCAATATGAAAAGCTATCAAATTGCCTTAAATAAGGTAACATAAGTTCAAAAACAAGTTAAAACATTACGTAATAAATCAAAATTTAAGCACATTAGGCTAGTGACATCTCTAGGGATGCTATGTTGGTGTCATAGGTAAGTGGTTCAAAGTCCAAAATGTTTTTGTTTATGCTTCTCATGAGTTGAAACAAAAAGCTTGTGGCCCTACAAGCAGCATAGTAGGACCCTTTGCAAACATCATCATGGCTCATTTCAACTTTAAATTTAGGCATCCTAGGAACATGAGAATTTAGTAAGTGGGCTCAATGGGGCCCACTTAGCAGTATGTGGATCAATTTTTATTGTCTCATACTTTATCCATCTAGCTCCCACATACTGCTAAGTGGGCCCAATAGTCAAAGACCCCACTCAGGTAATGAAGGATGATCCCTAACTACCTAGGTACTTCAAACAAGATCGGTGGCCATGGTCTATTTTGAATTTGTTATTTATTCAACACGGTATTTATTGTTCTTATCCTCTTTAATCTTATACTATTGTGGTCTTTCAAGTTATTTTGAATTACTTAAGAATATTTCACAAACTCTACTATGACTATACACCTCTTTCTTTGTGTGTTCCTCTTCATTGTGCAACAAATTCTTTATTTACAATATCCTTTGTACTTTATAAATCATTTCAACTTAATTTATATATCACATCATATGATTCTAACCATGATTATAGTTTAAAGAAGGAAAAACAAATACTTTTACCTATTGCATCTATCATCATTGCAACCTACTTGCACTTAGTGAAAATGGATCTTTACACTTTTAATACCATGTCATCATTTACATTTTCCCTTGAAATCTTTATTTTTTTATGTAATTCTTGTGATTTGAAGACCCTTTGAAGCTTTCTTAGATAATCATGCAAAGATTTATCTTCATTCCTATTACCATTTTAAATATTTTAATTAGAAATTGTAATAATTTCTATTTTGAAATTTTTAATTTATAACTTAGTATACTTGGTGGAATTTAACCTCTAACTTGGGATTCACTAAGACTTCTTGGATCTATTGCATTAGTCTCATTGTTAGTGCTACCATTTGATCATTCTTATCATTTACATTAACTTGATTATTCATATCTTTGACTTCACATTATTTGTTTCTATCTTTAACTTCAATACATTTTTTTGAGCATAAAAGGACAAGCATTATAAAAATGTCCTTCATTATAATCAAAGTTGCAAGAATTAGGAATATTATAATATGTAATATGTTGAATATGGATCTTTCCTCCTCATAATACCAATTTCTTTTTATGATTGAGAAGATTGATTTCAACAACAAAAAATGTCTAGGAAAATCAAAAGTCATAGAAATAAACTCTATACATTTAATGGGACCAAGAAGACTAATAATTTCTTGCTTAGGCTTCTAGGAAATCAACGAAAGTTTATGTAACTCAACAAAACATAGAACTTTAACATATTTTTTAGATTGAACATCAAAGTCTAGAGCCCACTTACGAATGATCAACATTGCATGCTTATGTATAAAAGACCTTATATATAGGACATGTTGCACCATCAAAGCATTGCCTAACTCACCAAGTTATAAAAAACTAAGATAAAACATGACATAAAATATTTGTATGTCATGTTTTCTATCACATTATTTAACTATGAAATGAAACTTCAATTATAAGTTAGGTAATCCTAAATTTGAATGAACACATATTGTGATGAAAATTTAGCAACCAATAACCTATATACATCATTAGGAAGAAAAAAATCAAGTATCTTAGTTGCATCAGTATTACTAGTAGAAGACGTCACAACTTTTTTCCTACTAGCTCGTAAATCTGCATGCATCAATAGAAAGAGCAAAAATTTCAATATTGGTTGAAGAAGTTGGGAGTAGTATAGAATCTCCTATAAGAGAATTCTAGAGAAAACAAAATTGTTGGAGAAATATTAAGTTTTCTAAAAAAAATCATATTCACTAGAAAAACGTTAGATCCATTTGAAAAAAAAATCAAATCTGTTGAAAAAAAATAGATTTGCATAAAAACATTAGATCCACCTCTTTGCAATTTGCTATAGTAGTGATCTTTAACAAAGTTTCACTATAATTCTTTAAGCTAATACTTAAAACCAATTGAGATTTCAAATCCATTTCTTGTTATGCTTCAAATCTCTTGTGTTGATTATTGATGGAATAAGGGAAGAAAGTTGATATAACACAAAACAAGTTGCAATATCACCACTAAATTGAAGCAAGAAAATTTGCAAAGGTATGGAGAGCATTGAATCCATCTCCTTACTCTAGAGTCATAATTGAGCCAAAGATATAATTTATTTAATGACCAAAATCACAGCAATAAAATGAAACCCTTTTATTACTCAATCTAATCTTTCCAGGAATGAAATTAAGTGGCAAAAAAATTTATAACAATGGAATGAAGTTTTTGGTAGGATTTAGAAAGAGGAAAAGATAAGTAAGATTTAAATGCACAATGCATACATCCAGAAAAAAGGCAAGGGCCAATTTAATAAATCTAGAGGAAAAGCATGTAACAATTAAATGGCAATGAATAATACAAGGCAAGGTTAACATTTCAATGTATATATGGAAATCGAGACAAAATTTCATTAGAAATTATGAAATACATACCATTGCAGCTTTAATGTGCTTCTGTATGCACTCCCGAATTCAGCTTGAACATTTTGTCAAAATTTGTCTAGAATCGTGAATCTCTGGTGCATAGGTGTTGAGTAATGAATTGCTATAGTTGTAGTGAGGATTGAAGAATTCATATTTTGTAATGAGGAATTGTAGGTTGCGAACCATATTTTGTCATAGTTAACAAAGAAAGAAGAGGCAAAAAATGAAGAATTTTCCCAGTGATTTTTATTTAAATTGTGAGCCAACAATCTATAGACTGTGAGGGGCTGTGACCAATAATCCTTGGCAGTAGCCTACTTGAAACACAAAACTCATCTGAATGACACCCAAATTATCCAAAATTGATGGATTCCTAATAGTCACTAAACATACTCAGCGTATAAATTACATCAAAGAGGTAAGTTGATGTCCTCATCATCTCCCTCCTTTGAAAAGACTAACTTCTACAAAAGAGACCCTTACACTTGGGATGAAAAATGCCTCCTCACTTAGGCCAACAACACAAGTACACAAAATCACAACATAAATGGAATAGTTGTAGCTCACAAATACTTGTCTCCATTATCTAACACTAATACACATGTAACCCAATACATGCACCTAAATACATTAGCATAATTTTGTGCTCATAAACAAAACAATGAAGACAACTATAGCAAAGAAGAAATGTTTAGGTCTTTGACCTCAAAGGCTCTATTGTGCTTCCATTTTGAAAGCATAAAATTCCACATTTTCCTCATGACCTATAACAAATGAAAAATAAGAAAATAGAAAAGGGTTAGGTATTCTCAACCCAACATTTCTTCTTTCCTTCTTTTTCATCTTCTTCACCTTCTTCTTCTTAGTGTTCAGAATTTTTCCACTTAACTTTCTATTACTATTAATATTACAACTACTTGAATTACCCTTATGCTACTAATTTGTATCATAGCTAAGATAATTAAGTTCATTAACACACTCCAAAAATTTATCATTGTTATAATCTAAGTAAATATATCCAAATTTTGAAAAATCCAATAACTATTAATGTTAACACTAACATTAATAATGATCTTCTTCCAATGACTACCCCAATAACCATCATCATCACATACAACATTAAACATATTACCATTATTAGACTTATTGTTAGTAATAATGGTATCAAAAGTCATATTTCTTTCAACATACACAACATGAATCTCAATTACATTACAATTAATATAATGATAATGATTTACTTCATCACATTTGAATATACAACTATCAAGCTGAAGTGACATACTAGCATCCATCGTACTAGCTCCAACATGATAGATATTATGACCATCTAGAAGGTAAAGTCTAGTCATACTTATCTCCTCATGGCTTCTCTCATCCATGATTGGTTCAACATGATCTTTAACATGTTCTTATACAACATTATCAAAAAATGAAGGTTCAAGATTGATGAGTGGTGGATATCCCCTACATTCAACCATACAAATCACAAGTGTTCACCAAGGATCTAGTCAAATTCCATAGACTTAGTTACATAAGTTGCCAATATCCTTAAATAATGAATTGTGTAGTTGCAAGTTTCTATCTTCTTAATCCACACTTTTGTTTTAACTATGCATATGGCTAAGTGTGATTAAGACATAAGATGTTTATTTTATGATTATTTTCTTCTAATTACTAGGTGATTAAATGGAAGTTTAATGATAAAATTATTTAACTAATTAGATATCTCATTAAATAACTATTCTATGTGAAGTAATCATTCCCACGTTCTATACACATCCTACACTTATGATGAGTGACAAGTATACCCTACGTCCAACCATACGAATTACAAGCGTTCATGTGTAATCTGGTTGAATTCCACAAACCTTACATTCCTAAGTACGCTAGTTCTAGGAAGTGAAGTCTAATCATGATAATTGTTGTCTTCCCAACTATACTTATGAAGCTTAGTTATATGGTTAAGTGTAATTGGGGCACATGATTTTTATTATTTTATATTTTATTTGCCTATAATTGATAACAATTTGAAAATTAATTTATTAACCAATTTAAAAAATCTAATTGCTAATTAATAACTAACTATTCTAACATAAGCATTCGGTCCCACTTTCTGTACACATCCTAAATGCATACAACATTGTTGGGTTACCAAGTGTTAAGCGCTGCTGGGATTACCAAGCACTATATGTTATGCTCAAAGTGGTTGTACTTATGTGTTTGATCTATTTAGCTTAATTAGTTAATTAATTAAATTCTTAATTATCTTAATTAATGAAAATGATAAATGTACAAATAAATCATTAATTTATTCCAAGTGCTACAAGGTTCGATCAAAAGGCTTATCTTTATTGCTATTGCTCAGGTCCATCAGTGTCCAAATAAAGATCTATGCACTTTCTAACTCCTATTGTGAGCACTTAGAAAAAATATTCTAACTTCAAATGAAAAAACTGCAAGAGCTCTACTACAGCTATGGCAAGACATCCCTAAATATGGTGGATGACTGTGTATTTATAAACTTTATTTTGGAGTTGTGTCAACGAGGCCTCATAAATGTAGCAAATGCTATGTCGATGGGTAATACCATGTTGACATGGACCCACCAACGAGGCCACATTAATAAGGGCCCATTGATGCAAAAACTTTGATGCTTCATCATACCCCCATGACTAGATGAAAACTCATGCTTGCGTTCCCTTACAAAATTGGAAAGGTATGGAATTATTGATTGACACATGATACAACAAACTGACACAACAAAACTGAGTGCCCAGGTGTACAGATTGACATCATTACAAAATTTTTGGTGTTCATGACACAAAGTTGAACACCATGACATGACTACTTCAAATTGTACAGCACATCCTATAATGGCATGAAGATCATTGAGAAGATCAAAGAGTTACAGGCTATGGAGGTTCTTGAGGTTCCAAAGGACCTTCGATAGCTTTAGGCTTGTGTGGTGGTTGTGGTTGTCCTGCTGCAACTACTACCTCTAGTGGAAGGTGAAAGACATCTAGTAATGTCTTCATCTTCTCCTCCTTGCTCTAAGGATCATTCACAGTCCATGCAACATCGTCAATGTGGGCTAGACTGGGGATCTCCCATGAATAGGGCATCACTAGGAACAACTCCTTGATGTTGATGAATCAGGCAGCAAATTTTTTACATTCAACATTGAATGTCTTAACTGCATTTTGCAACTTCTAATAATCATTCATTCTTTTGGACAAGCTTTTAGTAGTGGATCTTTGATCAGTATATTTTCCCTTGGGAACCTCAAATTTAGCATTTTTCTTTATAAGATTTTTCTTGGTGTCCTTGTGGTGCTTGAACTTAGCCTTGTAAAATAATTATGAGCTAGTCACCAAATTTTCCAATTCTGACCACGGCCATCGGGTAGTCAACATATCTAGGTTTTTGTACCAGAGATTGGCAAGCTTC
Source organism: Gnetum montanum (assembly GCA_015680685.1). Classification (NCBI taxonomy): domain Eukaryota; kingdom Viridiplantae; phylum Streptophyta; class Gnetopsida; order Gnetales; family Gnetaceae; genus Gnetum; species Gnetum montanum. The sequence continues at coordinate 7,188 of MNCI01014892.1, read as the reverse complement.
ATATATTCACTCGTCTCCTTTATTTATAACTTCTTTAGAAAAATTTCTACTTTATTGTATTGATTAATCCCATTCATCCTTGTTGGAGTTACTGGATGATCTTGTTCACCTTTGCCTTTGTCACTTGAATGTGTTTCTCATTTATTTCCTTCTGTCGGCCAACCTAGTCATTGTAGTGATCTTTGACTCTCTCAAATCTAAGAGCCTTTGATTTCCAAGTGGCTACCTCTATTGCAGTCTTTTGGTGAAGGGCACAAACATTCTTCATGGAGAGGTTTCTATTCTCGGATGTTAATCTCCTTAACTTTGTATTTGTTTTGGCTAGTTGCTCCTACTATTGATGGATAAAATTAGTCAATTGTTGTTTATATGCATCAATGTTTCATAGGAAATGATTTTTTGTGATCAACTAAACATTTTCCTGGTAAGTCAGATTCAAGCCCTTCTAAATGTTATGTTGGGTGGCCTCTACCAAGGATCGATAGAACACCATCATTTCCATCACACCCTCAACTCCTTTCAACATGGTATTAAGTTGTTCAAGAACTTCATCTCTTATCAATGCTAAGTTGAGAAATGCAGCGTTGGTAATCAGGACTCTTAGTTCAACAACTTCTACAACCAAGCATTCATTTGGCTATTTCGAGCTACCCTTCTAATATAATATTCTTGCCCCTTTCCTTAGTAGATCTTAATGGATTGTATTTATATTATGTAGAAGGTCAATGACATCTAGAAGCAATTGCCTAGTTCCTACTAGTTTTTCTAGTAGTTGTTCATGTTGTATTGCACTTAGTCTGCTGCTTATGTTCCCTACAGACATATACACATCTTTAAGTGGAGTGATGTTTAGTAAAGATGTTATAGGTGCATTAAGTGTCTCAATGATTCTATTAGCAATCATCCCTACTATTATCTTTTGTCTTTGGTGCTACATCAATTGTACTATTACCCTAGCACCATCCTCCAAGTGCACCAAAAAGGTTGGGGCATTCCCAGAAATATTTGGGAGTTACTACTGTTCTAAGAGAGATACGTTACCTCTTTAGCTCTAGGATTTGACCTCACGGAAAACTACATTTATTGGGTAGATAAAATGGGTCCACCTTCCCTTACTAGGTTAATTATTTAGGCCACCTCAATTAAGTGACTCATTGCAGGCTAACACATAGATGGATCTTCACCACTCATGCCTGCTTCTTGCTCTTGCTTACTCAAGAGTCATTCTCAAAACTCATGCAATCATTGGGATGTTGTAGCAATGTCTATCACTATTTTCTAAGTGGTAGGTGGAGGCAACGACTACTACTTCCCTTCTTGGATTGTTGTTGTAGGAGTTTTGTCCTTTATCATCTTTGCCCAATTAGTGATTGAAGCGCATCGAACAACATCATTAGTCTAGCAAACTATTTCTCTCCTTTGACATAGTTTTCTAATGAGGCATGGGAAGGGGAATGCCTTCCTTCCACATTCATTCTCCTTGAACAACTTCTCTATTTCCAAATAGATTAGCTATGGAAGGTTGACTAAGAATTTTTGACTTAGAGTAGCACATGCATAGGTAGAAAAGGCAGTAATCTTGCTAGGCCACATTGTGGGATTTAGGTGAAAGGTCACAATCTTGAAATGGATTGTTTTTGCTAGTGTGAGCACATTTTACTCCTTGTGGTTAATACTATATCATCATTTAATCCATTCCTTTTTAATGGTAGGATTCACCTACATTGGAATCTCAGTGAGATTCACCCTAGTTTCAGGTAACCCATGTGCCTTAGTAATGGCCTGCATTAAGTAGGACACTAAAATATCCTTAATCTTGACCATTGAACTAGCCTTTCTATTGTGTAAAAATAGGAATGTCTATCCCATGTACCTCTTTAGGTGCTTGCTCCAAGAAAGAGCTGAAGTTCAAAGCTTGAAGCACGATCTTCTAGACCTCCCTTAGTCTGATTTCATTTAGGCAGGCTTCCATCAAGGTCACCTTAAGGTTCACTTGTGGAGCTAGTGCCTCAACCTGGTGGGAATGCTCTATTGTTGCCACTTATTTTGGAATTTGATTAATAGACTCCACTTTAACCTCTTCCCTAAGATGTCTTGTGGATTGGGTTGTGATTAGTTCTTACTGGGCTAGTTCTTGGCCCCTTCCCATTCTTGGCCATTTTTCCCTTGGTTGAGATAGTCCTCTTTCCTATGTGTGTTTGCCTTTTGGTGCCATCTATGGTCACAACACATCCATGGATTAGTAGATGTAATGTGTAACTTAAAATCTTTGGATAGCTTATCTTGTTAATTAGTTACACTTGGCTACAGTTGGATAATGGTAGATTGATTATTTTATTAATTAATTTTTTATTTTAATTGTTACTAGAGCTCATTGGAAAGGCTTAACTCTTGTAATTTGGTGTTTTAACAATGATTCCTTAGTTAAACCTTTGTGAGAGTTAGAAAAATGTTGAAATTTTTTTTGTTAAAAATAGCATGTTTGTGGCCCCCATTACTAAGAGTTTACCTTCGGAAGCTACATGGTTGAAGAACAAAGTGATTTGGACAAACTGTTAGGAAGTTATGGGCTCTGGAAAGTCCTAGGATCTGAAAATTGCAAAAAATTCTTAGGCATTTGAGAGAAAATGTGACAATTTCTAAGGGGCATTTGATGGAATTTCCTGGGATTCCCTTAAGGATAAAGCAGTCTTTTGGGTGTTTGTCTTTTTGCTAGTTGTGGATTCAGAGAACACACCCTAGACTCCTGTAACTATGACACGATGGGGCAACATCCCTTAGGATATTTAATTGGTAGATGTCACATCCACCATCATCATCTAATTTAGTTTTTAGAATTTCCTCTATAGAAACAATCTTGCCCTTACTCCTTTGATTGGCATGTTTAGCTTCCTTTTACCTTTTGTGGTCACGATCACTACTTTGTTCTTTAGACTCTTCAATAATTTTCAGAATAGCTTGAAATTTTCTATCCATAAAGTTTCATAACTAATCTATATTAGTTGAAATTTTAGAGGTGAATTTTTGAATCGACAAGGTTTTTCGGTTCATCATCTCATCAAGTGGTGATTCCTCCTCATTATCAGAAAATTGGACCTCCCTCTTATGAATGGAAGGATCTCGATTATATTCTTATGCACTTTCATGTTTCCTTAAATATCATTCTTCTTTTGCTATCTACTAGATTAACCTTTGGATTTGATGGGCTCTCAACTCTTATAGTCTTCCTTGGGCACATGAGTGTTTTCATGGACTTCTTACCATTCCATGTTGACCATAAAGAGGAAGTTAAATAAGTATTTGCATAGTGTGGTTCCCATCTAGAAAGAAGAGAGAGAGAAAAGAAAAGAAAAGAAACCAAAAAAAGGAAAGAAAAAGAATAAAATAAAATAAATATCTAAAATGGTAAAAATCCAAAGCATACCCCTTGGACAAATAAACGAGCTACAAGCACTGGTTATGGGACTAGAAAGACATGTTGCCCATGCTTGAAGGTCCCCTCTAACTATGGCCCTCTCTCACTTACTACTTCTCTTTTCTTCTTCTTAAGGAGTGGTGGTTGTTCTATGGGAGCACTCTTGTGTCTCAAGGGGATGGATTGGTCTTGGAGTGGCAATGTAAAGTCACTGAAAGTAGTTGATTTTGGTTTGGACCAAGGATGGATCTTCTTAGGTCATTTAAACACACTTCCATAAGGGACTTCTTATGACCTTAATTTAGAACTTCATTTCACATTCTCCATCATCCATCTATGCTACCCATAACTCACCTCACTGCTAGTGTCCATGTTCTTGTTTCATGTCTTTGTCTGACGTACTTGGATTCTTTGGTAGAATCTTTTGGGTTTTGGTCCTTAACTTTCATAAACCATTAATCACCTCTGGGATCAATAGACTCCTTTGGTTGAGGTTATTAAAGGGAGAACAGGGCATGTGCATGCTACAAGGAGGATCCACTTGCATATCTCTTGGTTGGGTTAATTAAGCATCTCATCCTTAGGCATTTTTGTAATCAAAGTCTTTCATACAACCATCTCCTGCATCCAACCATGTGCTCCTTTAAGTATTTTCTTTAATTCACACATTCTCCATTAAGTTTTTGAATTTTTTAGCTTTCAAAAACCATCTTCAATGATTTCATCATATTCTTGGCCTTCCTCATATTCCATAGACTTCAAATTCATTTTAAAAATTGGTGTTTTTTTTTAAATGTTCTAATTTCAAAATTTTGTTTATGGACCCTATAAATGGGGCCTTATTAACAAAGCCCATGTGTATACAAGGCCCTATATGCATAACCCCATCAATGTAGCATGAAAATACAATATATGTGTGTGATCCCCCTTTGAAATTAGAACATTTTCTCTAAAACATCCAAGGAGTTTTTGCAATTTTTAGAGCTCAAAACCTTCTAGAGCCCATAACTTCCTAACTATTTGTCTAAATCACTCTATTCTTTGACCTTGTAGCTTCTAGAGGTAATATATTAGTCATGGGGGCCACAAACATGCCTTGTCAAAATTTTCATTGCCTTTTCCATGTTTAGCATGCTTTGGGTGGTGAGTAAAGATTCATCGTAGCCATGACACTGGTACCTACAATGCCCTATGCTACCCCTTCATTCACGATGAAAGAGCTAAAAAGAAATAGTAAACTAGTTTAAGTGATGTAATGGATGTAGGAAATCTCAATTTTATTACTAATCATGCTAATGTGTCCAAGTAGATGAGCACTCGAATAAAATTATGTATAATCTTATATATGCACATTGTGAGCACTCAAAGGAAAAATATTCCAACTCTCGAAGGAAGAAACTACAAGATTTTAGCTAAAACTAAGACCAAAAGGTGTCATAAATGCGAGGGGTAATTGCATTTATATAGGCAATGATTGCATTGGTGTTGATGTACCTACATGAACACATCCTAGCATGCATCAACGGGAATACATCGATGGGCATGCATTGATGTAACCTATCTTATTGATATTTCATCAAAGATCTTAAATAGTAGTTCCCAAATCTAATAAGTTCTTTCTAAAGGGATTGACAATAAGCTCTTCATCCTACTTTGGAGATACTAACTTAAAATGTAAAATATTCTCCATGGCTTTAACATCACATTCAAAAAAAAATATCAAAGAAATCATTCTTACATATATCTTTGCTAGAAGCTTCATCTATCTTGTATGAGTGTTGTCTTTTATGAGCCTAAGGAAGGTGAAAATTTTCTTATGAGTGTTTTCTTTTCTTGAGCTTATATGATCCAAGTGTAAGCAAGTTTGAGGAATTGAGAGGGAATACATGTGGCCTCTAAGATCCTTGGGAGAGTTAAGTTGAGCTTGACTCCTCATTATTGATGCAATTCTCATTTGAGATTAATTAATAGAGGGAGAATTTCTTCACTTCATTTTACTCTTGTTTTCTAAGCTAAATTGGCTTGGACAAGTGTAAAATTGGATCAATTAGGTAAATCCCTATCAAAGTGGTATCAAAGCATTAGTTTGGAGGCATCCACATCTAAATTTTTAATCTTCATTAAAATTTTGATGCTAGTATGTCACCTTAGTTAGAAAGTGGCTTGTTCAAATGTGATAAAGTAAATCATGATCATTATACTAATTTTAATGTATTTGAGAGTCATCTTGTGCATGCTAGAAGCAATGTAACTTTTAACATCATTGTTAGTGAGACTAAGTCTAATGATGGTAATGTCTTTAATTTTGGTAGGATGATGATGACTATTAGGGTAGTCATTGTAAGAATCTCATTATTAATATTAGGGGAAACATTAATAGTAATTTAATTTTCTAGAAATAGTATTAGAGTGTACTCTTAAGTTAAGGTACAATCATTAGTTTCTTAACTTAATCATTAGTAATTATGAATGATTGTGATGATTTAATGAAGAGTCATTACTCCTTACAAAGTATAAAAGACTGTAAATTATCACTTCGTAATGTGAGAGAAAGTAAAAAAGTATGGAACAATAAGGAATAATGAGCAACAACATGGAACAACGATGGAGTAATAGAAATATTAGTGAATAGAGATGAAATTAGCAACAAGAAATATAAAAATAAGGTATTCATTATGATTCATGGATTCATAATGATCATTGAAGAAACCAAATATTGTCAAGTTATTTATATGACAAAGAAGTGAAGAAGTATCCAGTTTCTTAAATAGGACATAAAGATCCATGAAGAACCATTCGTAATTTGGTCCAATTTCCTAACGAGGAGGAGAAGACCATCTAGAAGGTTAGGATGTAATTAAGAAGATAATTACAAGAAGGAATAAGCTATGATTAAGGTAGTAGTCTATAATAGGCCAAGTTGTGAATCATTGAAGGAACCTAAGAAGGCCTAGTACATATAAGATTGACCAATAGGAAAAATTCCTAACAAGACCTATCATGAGTAATCAGCAAAGGTAGGCATTGTAAGGATGTAACTAAGAAGAAGAATATGCTAAGAAGAAGTATTTCATAAAGTCCAATGAGGTCAAGTCAATAATGACTTAACGAAGTATGAGGAAAGTTTATGAAGTTATGTGCATGAGGAACTTAACGAAGTACAATGAACTCAGCCTAAATATAAGTTTGTAATAAATTGAGTTATGAACAACAATCATAAGTATCTTATATCTTACAATGGAGAAGTGAATATGAACCAAAAGAAGATGCACCACTAGGAAGACCAACATCACTGAAATACAAGAAACTCTTAGCAAGGCAGAACCTATAGAGATAGCAAATCCAAAGATGATGTTACAAATTACCAAAATAAGGAAAAAGTATCAAGTGATGAAATTAGTACAATGTAACTTTGTTCATCATAAGAGGATTTGTAAGTAGCCAAATTAGTAAAACTTACGATACTCAGAACTGCAAAGAATTATGAAGAGTAGTTATCATTATGAAGAGAGCTACAATCTTACATTTCCATAATCTCAATATTATTATTAGTTGTAAAGGTGGATATGCCTGTAAAAGATTCAAAGGCATTAACATTCTATTATGAAAGAAATAAAAAAATTAACTTAAAGTTTTAAAATCTAATAAATAGTGATTCAAATTTCTAGAATTTGAATATATTTTCTATTGATTATAGAAATGACAACTTTGTGAAGTGCATGGATGAAATTATGTGTGTGGAGTGGGTGAGGTGGCTAAGTTCTAGAAAGATT
>MNCI01014883.1:56813-71415 GCA_015680685.1 Gnetum montanum | reverse complement strand
TGTATTTATGGATGCTCATTCCAGTGCATTTGTATTCCTTTTATAGATAATATTTTCAAGGCCTATTATGAATTCATGGTTATTGTATTGAATAGATGGATATCACTAGTGAACAGTTCTATGGTTTGTAATGATATTGAATTTAGAAAGCATCTGAAGTATTTTTTATTGTAAAATATGTTATTTTGTTGTCTGTATTTGACTGGTCTCTAATTCTTAGATGCTGTTACATGAAAATTGCAATGTGCTTTGTGAAGTTATGGTTTCATCTTGTGTACTAGTGTTTGTGAATGTGATTCATTCATAAAGCTCATATTCATAGTTTTTAAAATTCTAAAAACAAGTAGCTATCTCAATTTCTCAAGTATCACATGACTATATAGTATCAAATAGCTAGGTGAAATAATGGGGTGCTACATCAGCTTTTAATTGTTTGTCTTAACAATTTCCATTGAAATACTCTAGCAGCCACGAAGCTTTTAAATTTCAAAATCATATTAGTTGAGCTAAATAAAGTGAAAGGGGAACTTGGAAATCAGATTTCCTTTGAAAATACCTAGATAAGTGAAAATGACAATAACTGACATTTCAGTTTCAATTAGCATCTTATTAAAATTACTGAAGCTTTAATCCACACTTGAATCAAATTTAAATAAATGCATTCTGAATTCCAATTTAAAAAGGAAAGAAAACGAAAGAAACAAGCCCAGTAATGCATTCTCTGAATGCAAAGACTAATTCATCCTTTTCTTCACTAATTAAATCCTCCGACCACCTATGACTAACTTGGGGTTCGATTTCTAATATTATGTGGACCATAGTGGTTATTTCTATACATAATTCTAATTTAGATTTTTTTCATTGAAGTTTCTAAAATTTGTATTTCCAACTACTTCTTGACCAAAAATTATCATCCATTGTTTTATACCAACTCATTCCTAAGTACACAATGAAGAGTGTTATGTTTACCTTGTCCAGTATGCCTCTTTTATTATTCCTCTGGTTTCATCTGCATAGATAGCCAACCTTGTTTTAGGCTTTCTATGTGAATATTTTGTGTCATAAAAAGGTAAGAAAACTCATCTGAAATTAAATGCTTGAAAACCCTTAATTGTTTAGGAGTGGTAATCAGTACATTTTTACCCTGGATTCCTCTTAAATTGAAAAAAAAAAAATCTCTCTTAGATGCCACTCATTATGCTGCTGGGAAGTATTTGAAACTATGAGCTTTAGCTTTAATACCATGTTAAGCACTTGGCTATCCAAAATTGCTTGAAGTCCTAGCTTTTGGGATTGTTTGTTAGCCAAAGGCTTAACATGGTTATGCACAATTACTGAATAATCTTTAATTTTTGAATTTAATACTATTTAACATTTCTATTTCATCCATTTTTAGCCTCTTAACATGATTACCATTTTCAGCTTTGATTGTGGAATTTACAATGATGCTGTAATTTCCATTGAATTTCACAGGCTCTGATTCAGAAGGTGTTTTTACACATAAGCATCTTTGACATGTCAAATATTTAATTTGTACCAAGTTCCACACTTATGACTATGCATGACATTTTGTTAGTGCATGTACATGGATTATTAGATTAGAGGGAACATTGGAAGCGGTTGAGGACCAAGGGAAGTTAGTGTGAGTGGCAGCAGTATGTTGTCATTCTATGTTTGTTAGTTCATGCATTGCCTTCATTTTCAAATGTGGGATTTTCTTGAAGAGTTGATGATGGCCTTGTTCCAGGATTTTCATTTCTCATAGTTTCCAATAGGCATTGACTCAAAGAGGTTTACAAAATTCTTTTAAGAAACTTAAAATTTTTGATGTGATCTCGTGCAGCAAGGAAATGAATAGGAGGGCTAAGAAAGAAATACTATAGAAATTGTAAAATAAAAAAATTGTAAAATAGTAAGTAATAAGAAGCTCATAGCATTGCACAACATATGTTGTTACACAAGACATCTTTAGGGATTTTCACCCCTCATCAGTGTGTTTAGGCAATGCGGCTAGGCAACTGAAGCTGCAAAGGTGAGGGAATGAGCATGCTAGTACATATATTTAAAGGGTCCCAACTTCTAAAAATATAATAACTATTACACTCTAAAAATAGAGTGGGCCCCACTTGTTCTAGGCAAGATAGGGGTGGGACGTTGTATTGACAAACTATTACATAACAATATTTTAGAATGAAAACATGAAACATTCAACAAATCAGATCTTTTGGCATAGCTAAAAGGTGTATAGTGTTTGGGGGAACCCTCATGTTTGAATAGTGGACATGAGGGGTTCGACATCAAAGAATTTCATGCACGCAAGGGTCTGGTTGAAAATGGCAACGAATAGAAGTCTTCAATAGCAACGAAGAGACAAGTTGCAATGATGCTAAGAAGAAACATAAAATTTTTAGGAAACTTAAAATTGTTAGGAAACTTAAAATTTTTAGGAAACTGTGAGTTGTTAAAGGTTTCTATTTTGTCAAATCACTTAGTCTATATAGTCCTTATAGTACATTACTTGTAACAAATAAAATTTCACAAAAATGTTTGACCATAATTCTGCCAATCTACTCCTAATTTCTCCCAGAGAGAAAATTCCATAAGAAAACTAGAAATGGAATGAGATCCAATGGGTTTTATAAAGAGAAAAGAAAATAAAGAATATTTGTGTGGGATCTCAAACATTTAACCAAGATAAATTGACATGAGGAAACATTTTGCAATAAATCTATTCCAATTCACTCTATTACAAATCATCCAAACCTTGTGAGCTCAACAAGAAATTTCATAAAAGACATTTTTATTTAACTACCAAAACACTTTGTAAATGATAAAGTATAAGCTTCTATTTGGCTAGTTAATATTGATCAAGAATTACAAATAATAGAGTTTTCAAAAAAATTCGACAATTTCATGATTCTAATATTAAGGCAATAAAGTTTAAAAATAAAGAAGCTATTTTAGTCATCTCAAAGTATCAAAGCTTTTCTAGATTCTGTAGACTCAAATAGGAAATTTCTATAAGACATTACTATTAAATTACTCAAGATGCTTTTCTAATACAATATAAGCTCTTATATGGTAAACTTAATAGAAGTCTAATATTGCGTAAATTGAGCTATAAAGGTAAGAAAAATCCTAAAAATAAATGCCAAGCACAATACTATCTAGACCATTAGCTAAGCAACTAAAACAAAATGGGAAGAAATGAACTCACAAGATTAAAACAAAGTAGCTAAATTGATGTCTTTAGCAAGCTATACTTTACAATCTTCTAAGTATCTTTGCACCCCAATCCTTCTTCTTTTTTTAAACAAAGCAACTAAATTGATGAATTAGCTAGCCATCTTACTATCTTTGATATCTTCTTCTTGATCTCTCCACCACTTCCTCTCTTTTTCTTTTAAACCATTGAGACCATTTTATAGTGACTTCAAGGTAGTTACAATCATCATGGGAGGTTAAGGCTAGTTACAACCATTAAGGTAGTTTAGTTATAACTACCATAGGAAGTTACAACTTCCTTGGAAATCAATGCTATAGTTGACAAATGTCCCATTTGGTGGTTACAACCACCATGGTGTTAAAATTGACAAGTATTCAATTCATATAAGACTTTGAACAATTGTCTCATAAATTCCCATTTTCTTACAAAATAGCTATATATATCTTTTTTTTTTTTTACTAAAGAAGATTTACATTTCAAATTAATAAGTGCTTCCATGTTCTCAGACCTTTGCAAAATTTTTGGTGATAGAAGTATATGTGCTTAGTGATAAGGTCCTCTACTAGAACCCCACACATGTTCCTCAAAACAAACATTGTGGGAGAGGGGCCTTATATAATCGATGAAACCTTTCCTTCTGNCATTGTGGGAGAGGGGCCTTATATAATCGATGAAACCTTTCCTTCTACAGTCATGATCATATACAAACCTAAAAGCCTAAACAAGAAGAAGTTGGTCAACATGCAATAGGTAAAGCCTTTTCATAAGCCCAAGCAAGCCAGTGCAACAAATACCTTAACAGATGGACAACCTTGCTCAATTTTTGAAATCTCCTCCTCCTAATTCAGTTGTGGAGTAGATGGCCATCCATGCTAACCATATACGTTACTCCTCAACTTTTCTATTTTTTGTTTTACACATTTTTATTTTTTGCAAATTATTTATTTTATACCTTTTTTATGTTAAAAGTTTCTCCTATTTTACACCATGTTTTGTTTTACAACATCAGTAGCACATTTAAATCTTTTTTGAATATTTTACACTTTCTTATATATTTTACTTTATTTTAGTATGACTTTCTAATTTTTGTTAATAAATGTGCATTATGCCAATAGGACACAGTGATGTTGTAGCTATTGCTAATGGTGGTTTGTGCTTAATGTTTTTTTTTTTTGCTAATGTCTAGTTTTTATTTTTGAATTTTTGTATCGATGGCTAAGAAGTAGTTTTTTTTTCATGGAATAGGTAGTGACTCCACGACATCCATCCATCCATAAAAATCTATAGTTTTCCTCGTTTTGGGAATGTGAGGTCCCTTTCATTAAATAAACCTTTAATAAATTTGTGACCTTGGTGGTTTTTAGAATTAAGAACAATTCAAAGGTTTGCATAGGGTGTGACTTCAAGGGAATTCACTACTCTTTATACTCTTCTACTTACTTGGATGCATGAGTGTTTTCATGGACTTCTTACCATTTTGTGTCAACCATTAATAAGAAGTTAAATAAGTCTTTGCATGGTGTGGTTCCCATTTGAAAAAAATCAACAAAAAACAAGGAAATAAGAAAAACAAAGAAGAAGAAAAAATTGGTGGGAATTCAAAGCATACCCCTTAGAAAAATAAACGGCCTACAAGCATTGGTTATGGGACTAGAAATATATGTTACCCATGCCTAAAGCTCTCCTCTAACTAGGGCTCTCTCTCACTTTCTACTTCTCTTTTCTTCTTTTTAAGGAATGGTGGTTATTTTGTGGAAGCACTCTTATGTCTCAAGGGGTGGATTGGTCTTGGAGTGATGATGCAAAGTCACTAAAAGCAGTTGGTTTTAGCCTGGCCTAAGGATGGATCTTCTCAAGTCATTTAAACACAAATTCACAAGGGAGTTCTTATGACCTCAATTTGAAACTCCATTCCACATTCTTCATCATCCATCCATGCTACCCATAACTCACATCATTGCCAGTGTCCATGTTCTTGTTTGGTGTCTTTGTCTAACGTACTTGAATTCTTTGGTAGAATCTTTTGAGTTTTGGTCCTTAACTTTCATCAACTATTAATCACCTATGGGGCCCATAAACTCCCTATGTGGAGGTTATGTAAGGGAAAATAGGGCATGTGCTTGTTATGAAGAGGATCCACTTGCATATCTCTTGGTTGGATTCATGAAGCACCTTATCCTTAGGCATTTTTGCAATTAGAATCTTTCATGCATCCATCTTATGCATCTGACTATGTGCTCATTTAAGTATTTTCTTTAATTCACATATTCTTCATCAAATTTTTAAATTTTTAAGCTTTCAAAGATTCTTTTCAATGATTTCATCATATTCTTAGCTTTCCTAGGACTCCATAGACCCCAAATTCATTCAAAAATTCCTTGTATTTTTTGAAATATTCAAATTTCAAAATTTTATTTATGGACCCTATAAATGGGATCCTGTTGATGAAGCCCATGCATATAAAAGGCCTCGTATACACGACCTTGTAGATGTAGCACAAAAATACTATATATATGCACAACCCTTCCCCCCTTTGAAATTTTCACATTTTCTCTTAAACACCTAAGCAGTTTTTGTAGTTTTAAGAGCCTAGAACCTTCCAGAGCCCATAACTTCCTAATTGTTTGTTCAATTTACTTCATTTTTTGGCCCTGTAGCTCCCAAAGGTAAGATCTTAGTCGTGGGGGCCATAAACATGTCATTTTTGACAGAAAATGTTTTGAGATTTTTCTAACTCCAACAAAGGTTTATCTAAGGAATCATCTTTAAAACACCAAATTATGAGAGTTAAACCTTTTTCAACAAGCTTTGGTAATACTTACAATAAAAAATTAGTTAATAAATAAAATAATCAATCTACCATGGTCCAACTGTAGCCAAGTATAACTAATTAACAAGATAAGGTAACCAATTATTCTAAGTTACACATTATATCTACTAATCCATGGATGTGTTGTAACCGCAAATGGCACCAAAAGGCAAACACACATAGGAAGGAGGATCATCTCAACCAAGGGGGAAATGACCAAGAATAGGAAGGGGCCAAGAATAGGCCCATGAAGAACCAATCACAACCCATGCCATAGGAACTCTTAGGGAAGAGGCCAAAGTGAAGTCTATTGGTCAGATTCCAAGACAAGTGGCATCAATAGAACATTTTCACTAGGACAAGGTACCCACACAACAAGTGAACCTTAAGGTGACCTTGATGGAAGCCTGCCTAAATCAAATTAGATCAAGGGAGGTATAGAAGATAGTGCTTCAAGAGTTAAACTTTGGCTCTTTCTTGGAGCAAGCACCTAAAGAGGTACATGACCAATTAAAGACCTCTCCCATGTGGCCAATTATCACTTCCAGCAGGGAGGGGTATATGGGAGAGATGTTTCTATTTTGGAGCAACAAGAAGTTTGGCTCAACAGTCAAGATCAAGGACATTTCAATGTCCTATGCAGTGCAAGCCATTGCAGAGACACTTGGGTTGCCTGCAACTAGGATGAATCTCACTGAGATTCCAATGTAGGTAGACCCAACATCAAAAAGGAATGGGTTCAATGGTGCTATGATGTTAACTGCAAGGATTACAATGCACTCACATTGGTAGAAATAATCCATTATAATATTGCAGCCTATTACCTAAATCCCACAATGAGACCCAATAAGGTCACTACCTTTTCTACCCGTGCATGTGCTGCACTAAGTGGAAGATTCCAAGTCAACCTTCCACAACTAATCTATTTGAAGATAGAGAAGCAATTCAAGGAGAATGAATGTGGAAGAAAGTCACTCTCCTTCCCATGCCTCATCAGAAAACTATGTTCAAGGGGAGGAATAGTCTACTACGTTAATGATGTTGTTTGACGTGCTTCAAGTGCTAATTGGGAAAAGATGATGAAGAATAAAACTCTTGCAAAAATAATCTAAGAAGAGAAGTAGCAACCACCACCTCTACCTACTGCTTAGAAAATAGTGCCAGACGTCACTGCAACATCTCAAAAATTATGCAAGTTCCAAGAATGGCTCTTGAGCAAGCAAGAGCAACAAGCAGGCACGAGTGGTGGAGACCCATTTGTGTACTAACCTGCAATAGGTCACCTAAATGGGATGGAATGAATAGTTAGCCTAATCAAGGGAGGTGGGTCCATTTTCTAAGCCCAATAAATGCAGTTGTCTATGAGGTCAAATCTTAGCACCAAAGAGGTAATAGTATCTCTCTCAGAATAACAACCACTCTCATAGATCTTTGGGAAAACCACAACTTTTTTGGTGTGCTTGGAGAAGGGTGATGGGGCAATAGTATTGATGATGTAGCACCAAGGGCAAGAGATAATAGCATAGGTGGTTGCTGATAGAATTGCCAAGACACTCAATGCACCTATGAAATCTATACTAGACATTACTACACTTAAAGATGTATAGACATTCACAAGGATCATAAGTGGTAGATTAAGCACAACACAAGATGAAAAATTATTGGACTGATTGGTAGGAACCAAGAAACCTATTCTAGATGTCTTTGACCTTCTGGATAATATAACTACAATCCAATCATAGTTGCTAGAGGCAAGGGGCAAGAATATTATATTGGAAGGGAAACTTGAAATAACCAAGGAGCTGAATGAATGCTTGGTTGTGGAAGTTGCTAAACTGAGAGCCCAAGATTCCAACCCTGCATTTCTCAACCCAACATTAACAAGAGATGAAGCTCTTGAATTGCTTCACACCAATTTGAAAGGGGTTGAGGGTGCTATGGAGACAGTAGTGTTATATTGATCTTTGGTAGAGGCCACCCAACATAAAATTTAGAGGGCCTTGGATCTAATTCACTAGGAGAATGTTCAGCTGATCGTAGAAAATTATTGCCTACAAAACATTGATGCGCATAAACAACAGTTGACTGATTTTATCCATCAACAATAGGAGCAACTAGCCAAAGAAAATACATAGTTAAGGAGATTGGCAGTTAAGAACAAAAACCTCTCCATGGAGGAGGTCTGTGCCCTTCAAAAAAAGACTACAATAGAAGTATTCGCTTGGAAATTAGAGGCTCTTAAATTTGAGAGAGTTAAAGATCACTATAGAGACCAAGTTAGCCTACAAAAGGAAATAAATGAGAAACACATTCAAGTGGCAAAGGTAAAGGTGAACAAGACCCTCCAGTAACTCCAACAAGGATGTGAATTATGGTAGCCCATCATGAATTAGATTGGTTAATACAATAAAGCGTAAATTCGCCTAAAGGAGTTGTAGATAGAGGAGATGATTAAATATATGGAGCTTGCCAATCTCCGGTATGTGAACCTAGCTATGTTGACAACCAGATGGCCATGGTCAGAAATGAAAAAGCAAGTGGCCAGCTTGTATTTGTTGTACGAGGCTGAGTTCAAGCACCATAAGGACACCAAGCAAAAGCTTACGGTGTGAAATGATGAACTCAAGGTTCTCAAGGGAAAATATACTTGAGCTTGGTTAAAAGAATGAATGATTATCAAGAGTTTCAAAATGCAATCAAGGTGTTCAATGTCAAATGCAAACAATTGGCTACCTGGTTCATCAATGTCAAGAAGCTATTCCCAGTAATGCCTTGTCCGTGGAATATCCCCATTACATCCCACATTGGCAATGCTACATGGACTTTGAATGATATCCAGAGAAAGGAGGAGAAGATGAAGGCATTACTAGATGCCTTTCATCTTCTATTGGAGGTGGTAGCTGCAGCAGGATAGCCACAACCTCCTTAGCCATCTCATGTGCCTGAAGTTGGCAAAGGTTCTTCAAAACCCCAGGAGCCTCCACTGCCTAGGACTGTTTAATCTTCTCAACCATCTTCATGTCATCAAAGGATATGTTGTTCCACTTGAGTAGTCATGTCATGATGTTTAATTTTGTGTTATGAACACCACAAATGTTTGTAATGATGTTGATCTGTATACTCGAGCACTCAATTTTGTTGTCAGTTTTGTTATGTCAATTTGTTATGTTAAGAGTTAGTCAATAATCCCATACCTTCCCAATTTTGTAAAAGAACTTAAGGATGAGTTTTCATTCAGTCATGGGGGTATGATGAAGTGTCAAAGTGTTGTGTTGATGGGCCCCCATTGACATGGCCTCATTAATGGGTCCTTGTTGATGTGGTGTTGTCCCATTGACAAGGCTACATCAACATAGCATTTGCTGCATTTATGAGGCGTTGTCAACATAGATCCACAATAAATTCTATAAATATGCACTCATTTACTATGTTTACGAAGAAGTCTTATCATAGTTGAAGCAAAGCTCTTGCTGTTTTGACATTTGAAAGTTAGAATATTTTTTTGAGTGCCTGCAGTAGGAGTCAAAAAGTGTACAAGTCTTTATTTGAGCACTAATGTACCTAAGCACACTAGTGTGAATGGCAATAAAGATGAGCCTTTTGATCAAACCTTGCAGCACTTGGAATAGATTAATGATTTATTTTTGCATTTACTATTTTCATTAATTATGCAATTAATTAAGATAAGTAATCCTTTAATTAATTAACTAATTAAGATAAATAGATTAAACACACAAGTACAACCACTTCGAGCATAACATACAATGCTTGGTAATCCCAGCAGTGCTTAATGCTTGGTAACCCTACAATGTTGTAGCGTTTAGGATGTGTACAAAAAGTGGGACTAGATGCTTATGTTAGGATAGTTAGTTATTAAGTAGCAATCAGATTAGTTAAATTGGTTAATAAATTGAGTTTCAACTTGTTATCAATTTTAGGTGAAAAAATATAAAATAATAGAAAAAATCATGTGCCCTAATTACACTTAACCATACAACTAAGCTTCACAAGTGTAATTGGGAAGACAACGATTGTCATAATTAGATTTGACTTCCTAGAACCAGTGTACTTAGGAACTTAAGGTCTGCAAAATTTGATCAAATTGTGTGTGAATGCTTGTAATGTGTATGGTTGCCTGTAGGGAATAGTCACCACTCATCAGACTTTAATTCTAATAGCTTCCCTTAAGCATAAACTTAAAAAGTTTCATGGGTTTTATTTCATAGTTCATCCATGATATAACAAAGTTGTTTCTTTTGAAAGAAGTCATGGCTCAACACCTATGAAGCTACATATGATACACATCCAAGGTCATATCTAATGATTCATGGTTGTCTATTCTACCCTTAAAATTGTTTCTACAATTTAGACATCCTTAAGTAGGTTTGATACTTCTCATTAAAAACTTTTAGCATGGTGCTTCATCTTTAAATGAAGTTAGATTCTAATGATTTGTGCCAACACTTAGCTTCTTTTATCAAACTCCTAAGAAACAATTTCAATGTTTTCAATTTATTATCGATATTCTAAAAGATGTGGCCATCATGAAAGACTTGTAGATGATTTTGTAGATCAACGTTGTAGCTTCTCAATCCACAACATCTTTTTTATGTTAAGATGTTTGATACAACTCTCTTTTTGATGTATCATACTCATCTCATTTAGGTCAAGTTCTGGTTCTTTCTAATCCCTTCTCCATGCTCTTCTTAGTGGATTTCTTTCTATTTGTGTTCTTCAGTGTCATCAAATGAAGAAGGAACATTAAAAGAAACATGCCAAATTTGCCTTATCTGAGGATTGTTATGTTTAAATGTCCTTCCCCTATTGGAGGCCTTTGGCTTGGAAGGCCTCCTAATGTAATAATCCTTATTCATATTTTAAGGAAGAGACTACAATCTTTCTTGATAGCTTACAATTGTTCTGTAACATCATGCATGGAATGTTTGTGAAAAACTCTAAGTATATTTGTATAATGATAGTGAAAATTTAAAAAGAATGAGAATTGAACTTTTAACCTTCTACTTATTATTGTTAGTACATACCACTATTCTACTTTGAAAATATTTTTGATATTACTTAAACAGGCATTCCTAGGTTCCTCCCCTCCCTTCTAGTAGGTAGGCCCATTGACAAACAAGGATGGGACTGAAGGACATGTTAGCATGGTTGATGATTGTCATGGAATATACATGCATTGATCATCAAACTATTTTTGCATCTATGCACTACAACTTTTCCCAAGAGAATAATTACTTAAAGAATGCTTATAATATCTGTAAAGAAGTTCCAACTTTGTTGAATTCTATACAAAAAGTCTTAACTTTTCTTTATCTACTAGCCTAAGAACAAGTTTTTTTCTTCTATACTAGAAAATATATCAATCCACTCAAATGGTATAAAGCATAATGAAAGAATTCATTTGGTTTAAAACTCACTTCAAAATCTTTAATGTTTGTGAAATTTTTATGATTCATATTTAAGAAATCAAAACTTAAAAAGCCTTAAGGATTTGTAAAAATATAACCATGAAGTCCCAAGTAAAATAACAAAAGGTTAAAAAAGTTGAATGATTTTTAAACACATGCCAAGTACTTTTATTCTCTTTTTCCACTTAAATCTAATTAGTAAATTTAAGTGCATGATGAAAACAAATCTCATAGAAGATTTCACTATTCCCTTTTTCCTTTCATTTAAGAAAGGGAAAGCATTACAACTTGAATCTATAGGATATAGGGAATTCTCACACTCTCAATATTCCACCATGAGAAAAGTATCAAAAATAAAAGATTTCTCATAGCTTCAACATTATATGTTACAAATGTTGGAAAAACTAAGGTTAAGAAATTAGGAGAAAACATTAGCACAACAAAGCAAAAAAATCAACCACACACATTTAGTGTCATTATGAAAAAAATAATAAAATAGAAAGTGACTCCCAAGCCCTTGCCAAACTGGGGCAAATAATTAAACAATGCAATTCTATTAATCTTCATCACAATAAATACATGTGATTACTTGCACAACAAGCAAACTATTTCTAAATCAATTTATAGATGTCTCATGGTTTCTTACATCTTTCCAAAGTCATACTTTCTCTGCCAATGTTGCATGGAAGCTCTTCCAGGCTGACGCAACCTGATGGATCAAGCGTTTGTAACAAGGAAAGGTTCTCCATACCCAAAGGCAATCCTGCAAGTTTCCTGCAGCCTTGGAGTGTTAATCTCTTCAATAATACACACCCTCCTATGTTCTCTAGATAGAATTCTAAGGGAAGCCTACATGAGGTCGAGCTTGTGAGATGGCAGGATCAGCTTTTCTTCATCCTCCTCTTTGTTTTCTTGAAGATAAATGCCTTTGATGTTGCGCAAATTCTGCGGTAGCAAACTCAATTACGGTTTCCGATGTTATGGATCAAATAAATTAATATTATTAGATAGCACTATTATAAAGCAGAGTCAATAGACATTAATTACACGAGGATCTGTTGACTCCAGCATAGATCGGAACTATGAGACAGTGGTGATTCTGTTGGATTGCCCCAGTCTTCGGCCCATTTCCAGCACCACATCGTGGACTTTTGCTTGCATATTAAAATCGTCATCTAGCATCACTCCCATGGTGTATTCTAAAGGTGTTTTTTTGACGAGAGCCCTCTTTTGCAACACTCCCATTGTGAGAGATGTCCTAGAATGGTGGTTCTCTTGGGCTCTCCCCATGGTTCGGGGGCCATGGAACACTCTGAGGTGCCCTTGGGTGGCTCTCAAGTGTTACAAAACCCACCCAGGCTTGGTGGTACCAAGCTAGCAATAGGACACCCTCCTGTTACACTCTCTTCTAAGTCCTCTTCATTCCCCCTCTTCTCCGTGGAGAACTACATGGCCTTGATTCTACGGTGGTCGTAGATATGTAGGCAGCCAAGACTGGATAGTTTTGGTGCGGTGCCAGGCCACACCTTGTACCAGATCGTGAGGGATCTGGGGGTGAGGCACCTTCCCTTGTAGGTGCATCGTTTCCCCTTCCACCGATGTGGTCTACAAGGTTGTGTGTGTGCTTGTTTGCTTGGTCCTTGTTTTGTAGTTTGGTTACCCTCAATGAGGTGCGTGGTCATGTACGTTAAGAAGCTGTGCTTTTGCTTGCACTCACTCATGAGATGCTTGGTTGCTTGAGGCGTATTCCCCAGGTCTTCCACCCCAGATCCATTGGATCTTCGTAAATTCCTTGGGGTGCCGGGCAATGTCGGGGCAACATTGTTACAGGTGGTATCAGAGCTGTATAGTTTCAGTTATTCGTAAAAGTTTCTTGCTAAGTGGGTATCAAGGTTTGTGATTTGTGAGGTTTCTATTTTCACCATTCTCAACTTCTGCTAACCACTCCCTTGGAGGGTGGCCTTGTGCTAAAGCTCCCTTTAGCAAACCAAATGTTATGGGATCATGTCAAGATAGTTGTTGAGGCCTTAGCCCATCTTGGTCCAGAGAAATGATGGCGTCTTGGTGATGTGCTCCCCTTGTTTACTTGTGGTTGGACTAGTTGTGATTGTATGCGATATGGTTGAGAGGAGTTCTATTGGCAACACAGTAATTTTGTTGCTCAAGGAGCTCACATCTCAGGTCTCCAATGATTCATTTGGGATGAATCGGACTGAGTCTCTGCTTCGGTTTCCACCTAGATGACATGTTTCGAGATGGCATTTGTTGAATCGTGCAGGATATGATATCCTTGGCACTCCCACTCACCCNTTCGAGATGGCATTTGTTGAATCGTGCAGGATATGATATCCTTGGCACTCCCACTCACCCAAGATACAGTGAGTATGGGAAAATACAAATGGGGACAAGATGGTTCCCAGGTACCTCAGGATGGAGGTCTTTCGGACATGTGCTCTTGGTGAGCCTTGTTCTGGGTGGACTAAGACCGTTGCCGATAGACTTCGTATGTTCGTGTTTGCGATTGTATGTTTGTCTATTTGTGTATGCGTGTCTTCTTGGTTGCACTTTCAAATTCTACATGCGTGTTATCGTGATTGTGTCTATCGTTCGTAACGCAAGGCTTAAATGTTTTACACGATATGATGACTTATTGTTGGGAACGTTGAGGATGAAATGGTTGTTTGTGTTATCCCAAAGCCAAATGTTTGTTGTCTTGTTTGACAACTTCTTGTGCATGAGGCATGATTGCCCTTATTGTTAATCTTTGTGAGTTGTGCTCCTTTGTTGAGCTGGTGGTGTTGCCCTTGGGCTTGTGGCATCACTATTCTGATTGGTGACATTTCTTGGTCACTTTGATTCGAAAACTATTGGTGTGGGTCATCCTATTGTTGGTTCTTGTTGAGACCTCACCTTGTTTGATGAAAGTCTTCTTGTGAAAGCATCCTCGGTGATGTTGCTCATTGTTGCGAGAATTAGTTTGATGTAGACTTATTGTTGGATAGACCTTGGTCTTCCTCCTTATTTTTGGGTTGAGTTGACAATTGTCTATTGCCCATGACTCATACGTGTGTTGAAATTTTGGTCCTAGTTGAGGCCAGTGTTAGTTGTTGGGAATGATTGTTGTGTATGAATCTTGAAATT
>MNCI01014883.1:42578-56344 GCA_015680685.1 Gnetum montanum | reverse complement strand
TTGGGTAGTTTGTCCTATAGCCTTTTAGGCTTGGGTAGCATTCCCAAATACCATGTATGTTCCCATATATGAATGTAATCCGATCCTCGGGTGTGTGAAAGGTATCCTTGTGATATTCTCCATCCAGTTGTATGCACACGCAAGTGTTGGATGTATTGCCTATGTGACTCAGTTGTCTCTTGGTTGTAGGCCTATGCCACACACTGTAACAAGGCCAAGCTTGATGTATGGTGTTTTCCTGGTGCTTGTTTTAAAGCGCCCTTGCTATATGTTGTAAATGGCCTTTGTGCCTTGATGTATAATTCTGCTAAAAACCTCATGAGAAATGCTTCAGTTGTGATACGGTGTTGTAATGAATGGACCAAGGCATGTCCTTGCCCATTACGCTCTTGAATTGGTGCCATGTGTTCTTGATGATGTTGGCATGCCTGGATGGTGTATGCTTGGTGAACGTCCTTGAGATAGGACAAATCTTGGGAACACATTTTCTTATGTTCTTGGATTGGCAAAGATCTTGTCCACAGATGATCAATGGTGACTGAAATTCAGATCAATATGATGTTTAGCGGGGGATTTGAGTCGAGTTCTGGGTATTGGCACCTAGACTCGCTCTTCCATGTTGGATGTGATCGGGGAGCAGCTATCCAAACGTTGGGATGGTGGTCCATCCTTGAATAAATGACGTTACAGATACAGAAATTGTGATTTCTCTTGGTGGCCTTGCTTGGTGGGCTTGAATGTGCCCAAAACACTCATGATTGGGGGTTTCTAATGATTTGTGCATGTTGGTGGGCTCTTGTGACCAATTGCCTTTGGTGCTTTGGAGAGCTATGATGTGCTCTCATAGATTGGGACTTATTGATGTGATTGTTGTCTATGGTGTGATTCTGTGATTGGAGACTTGTTGTGCCTAATAGGCTATGGTGTCTTGCAGAATTTTCCTGTGTAACTTGTCCCTTATGTACACTAATGTATCACACAGTCCCTCTCGGATGTATTATCTCATGTCTCTGGTGTGAGGTTAATTCATGTTGGTGTTCTCACCTCCCTGGTGGGATAGCAGAGTTGATCATGAGGGATCATTCTCCTTTTCAATGGATGCCCTCTTCAGTTCCTAAAATAATAAGGCAGGTGGTATTGAGATGGTTGTCTCCTATTTGGGATCCAGAAGTAGTTGATGTTTGGGACTTGTTCCTAGCTATGGTCCCATGTCCGTGAACTTGTGGGGCTTGTTCTTAGAGACAGAATGTTGTTACCCTGGTGAAATTCATGAAGCCTCCTCTGTGAGGTCGTGTTGTTGATGTAAATTAAAGGTACATACTGCTCTTCGTGTCAGCAAGGCATGATATTGTGTACTCTCAGTTTTGGGGTCTTCAGAGGAACTTCCTTGTTGGGGTTCTTTGGTAGACCATCCTTATTGTAAACCCTTCGGGGATAAATAGTTTTGTGTTTGAGTTGTAAATGATGTTGATGAAAGTCCATTCCATGTAAAACTATCTTGAGGACCTGGTCCTCCTATGGGCGAGATGTTGTTGTGAACTTGTGTCTGTTGTTCAGGGTTGATTGATAATAGGTAGTGGTGTGGCCTTGTCCACCACAAATGGATGTAAACGGGCTTGACTGGGATGTATGAAACAAAAACCCAGATCTCCCAAGATGAAACAAAAATGCTTGGTGTCTCGAGTTGTTCTCAAGGTGAAAATTGAAGTTGGGTAAGACTTGTGAACCCATGTCTTCCCTCAGCTGGTGATAGTTCCACGATATGGTTCTATTGGCTATATTGACTACTTGGGCATGTATGAGGGGTAAGGTGTAGCTGGGCTGCTATACTTACCTATGGAAGAAACCTCCCAAAGAGGATCCTTCCTGCAAGTGCAAAATCTATTGAAAGGTGTTGATTGTGAGACTGGCAGTCATTCTTGATATAGTGGGGAAATGCAAATTCTGAGAATGTTAATGTTCCTAAGAGAATTCATGATCTGGTTACTCTCTCAGGTGACTCTATATTTGTTCCTGGACCTTGTGTTCAGAAAATGGTGCTTGTCCCATAACTTGGAGTTGATGGATAGCTTGCATGTGGCAGCTGTGGGTGATCCTTCTCCATGAACGGGATATTAAGGTTGCATTCGATGGTGTGCTTATTGCTGATATGAGATAGGTGATGGAGGATTGTCATGGGGTTGGCTACCTAAATGACCCTCCACTTGTTCTAACATTCGAGCAGGCATTCTCGATGTTGGACAATCACAAGAGGTGTTGTTGATAGTTGGGGCTTGTTGTATGTTAGCCTCTTGGAGAAGTTTCCAAATAGATTTTTGGATCTTCTCTCTCGTTGGAATACTATGGAATGATAAATGATGAATTGAGGCATGCGATGTTGGTGTCTGCAAATGGCAAGGTCAAGCTCAAGGATCTGTTCTTGTACCTTGTTTGTAAGGGTGAACATGCTTGATGCCCTTTCATACCAGCTTGAACAAACATGATGAGAAAATGAGGATGCGCATGGTACCGATGCATGTGGAATCAGTGCTTAGATGGTTGCACTGGTGAGACCCCATGGGTCTTGATGCGAGTAGCAGAACATGGAGTTCTGGCAAGCATGAGTTGCTTGTGGAGACATGGCTCTTAGAGGCATGTCCTCCCTCTTGGTGTGATGTTCCCAAGTCCCTCATCATGGGTAGTGGCCCTGGTGAGCCCTCAAAAAATAAAAAAATAAAAAAAAATCAATGGGTGCTGAGATGCCATTCACAGAGGAACTCGACGGGACTTGTGGAAGAGGAGCTGTCTTCTTGCATAAGTGTGGGCTTACGCAAGAAGATATGTCTCTAGACCCTCAAAAGGGACGGATCTCGGGGACGCCTTAGAGACGTTGGCCCTTTGGGTTGGACTCTCCCGCTTGTATAGAGAAGGGAAGTCTTGGGCTTCCTCCAATTTCCCTTGCGTTTCATGCAAGGCATTGGATGGAAGGACGTATCAGGTGTTGGGGTTGGTACTTTCCTTCCAGCCTAGTGTCTAAGGAGTTGACGGATCCCTGGAATTGACGGAGTTCCAAACCCATGTAGAAGTGTACACTCGAAGCTATCCTAGGCTCTGCTCTGAGGACGCCGCTTCTTTGTGTGGGGGAGGATTGTGAAAAATGTCCCAGAATGGTGGTTCTCTTGGGCTCTCCCCATGGTTCGAGGGCCATGGAACACTCTGAGGTGCCCTTGGGTGGCTCTCAAGTGTTACAAAACCCACCCCGGCTTGGTGGTACCAAGTTAGCAATAGGACACCCTCCTGTTGCACTCACTTCTAAGTCCTCTTCATTCCCCCTCTTCTCCGTGGAGAACTACATGGCCCTGATTCTACGGTGGTCGTAGATATGTAGGCAGCCAAGACTGGATAGTTTTGGTGCGGTGCTAGGCCGCACCTTGTACCAGATCGTGAGGGATCTGGGGGTGAGGCACCTTCCCTTGTAGGTGCATCGTCTCCCCTTCCACCGATGTGGTCTACAAGGTTGTGTGTGTGCTTGTTTGCTTAGTTCTTGTTTTGTAGTTTGGTTACCCTCAATGAGGTGCGTGGTCATGTACGTTAAAAAGCTGTGCTTTTGCTTGCACTCACTCGTGAGATGCTTGCTTGCTTGAGGCGTATTCCCTAGGTCTTATGCTCCAGATCCATTGGATCTTCGTGAATTCCTTGAGGTGCCGGGCAACATCAGGGCAACGTTGTTACACCCATAGTGTCCTTCCCGAACGTTTGTTCCAGAAAAAGCCAAGTCCAACCAGAGGAGGAGAGGGCCAAACAGAAAACACAGATGTCGAGAAAAGTATCTCGGTAGGATTGCTCTAGAGTATCAAATGCGAAGGAGAAGAATTCCATGCTCTGCCCACCAAAATGCTGCCCATGATCGCGCTTGCGCTCGTCCCGAATTGCCTTAAGCGCTTCTGCAGCATTATTCTCGTATCTCATGTATTTTCCCACCATTTCGATCAGCAAAGGAATGCCTCCGCAAATTCTTAACAAGTACTGCCAATCCTCTTCTTTTATTTGGGCTGCCACATCGCTGCCCATCTGCTTCTCCAGCAGTGTCTCTGCTCTTTCTCCTCTAATGACTCCACGTTGAAGAGCTTCACATCTTCTCGACGTCTAACATCAACGCCGTTGCACACAATTGCGTCTCGGGCGGTCAGAACCAGCCTCAGCTTTGTTGATCGCTCCAGATCAGACGATGTAAACAAAACATGGCTCCTTTTCAAAATACTTCAGCAGAAGCTTTTGACCATCTAAGCTGCTGGAAGGCTCCTCCTTCACTTCACTATCTTTCGCTGGACAGCAAGGGTATTTGGTTTGCCAGCCGTGTTTTGGTAGAGTTCTGCCTTGGAAAATTTAAATCCTAATACATCATCAACCATGGCATAGACAGCGTGAGCAAGTGTACTCTTCTCTATGCCTCCCAAGCCATACAATATAACAACTACTACTTTCTTTTCACTCTCTAGCTCCAGCATATCGGCGATCGTTTTCAGCATTTCTTGTTTGATCACTGCAAAACTAGAAATGAATATTTTTAGGCGAAAATACCTGCAGCTACTTATTGAATCAAAAGGCACACATTTCTTCCCCAAAAATTATGTCGCTATTTATGTAAAAAATAGAGTCATGCCTGCTTGATGGGGGTAGAACTCCATTCTCGGCAACTGGAGGGGCTGATCGGTATCGTATGCCCTGAGAATGACTTCAAACATCAAGTGTCGGTGAATCTTTTCAAGACGGTGGCGCACATCTCCTAAATGCCTCCTCTCTACGTTTGCTCCGAAAAATCTGTGAAACTTTACATGTCACAACCCAACAGCCAAGTCGATACAGTTTAAATTGGAGAAGTTAAAAAGAAAATGGCATACTGTACCAGGAAGATTTGGCTTGAAAGAAGCACACAGCTGCTCCTTCAACCACCAATCGAAGGGCATCTTCCATTAAACTTGCGATATGTTCCTTGTGCGAACGTCTTTGCTTCAGAATTTGAAGGTACCGTGCCAATCGATACATTTCGTCTAACAGATCTACCTTGTTTTCAGACACCATGTCGAATCTTTCCAGAACAGCGACTAAACCCGCAGCGACCCAATGCGCCTTCCCAATCCTCTTTAGTGCTGTTTTTGTGACATATTTCCAGAACAGCGACTAAACCCGCAGCGACCCAATGCGCCTTCCCAATCCTCTTTAGTGCTGTTTTTGTGACATACATCACGGTAGCAGTTTGATCGTTTGATATCTGCGCCTATGCCATTCGACTTGTTAGCTGTTCAAGTAACTGTTTTCAAGAGAAATATTGGAGTACAAGCCAAAGCATATAATCATCAAGTCTAAGGCAAACATGACAATAAACTGAGATTATAGGGAGTACGGTGAATCAGAGAATGAGAAACCCCCTGTTGCTCCTTAAGGAATAAATAACATAAACCTCCTTTTATCTATAGCCTTTTGACTAAGCATGAGACATTATAATTTGAATCAACGCCTCAGATAATCCCTGTGAGTAGGGGCATGGTCAATAATGTTGGGAATAATTCACCGATAAATGATATTTACTAAACAACCATGTTAGCATTGGCATTATTCTCTCTTTCAAGAGGCTTATTTTAAATTCCATAAATATTATTGCAAAATCCTCAAAAAACGGAGGCCTCATTGGGGACAACCAAGGGTATTGGGGTGGGGTTGTTAATAGCTATTCAGGTGATAGCATGATAACTTTGAAATGAATATTAAATAAACTTCGAAGTTTTCTGTACCCTACTTACAAGACTGTTTGCAGCATCGGTAGTTTCAGAAAACAGATCTTTGAATTTGCCCAGATATGTTGTGTCTACAAATTTCCACTCTTTTCGCTCAGGTTTAACATTCTGTGAAGATGAAGATTGTGATCTCTACATTCGACAAACAAAGCGAAAACAAAATTGACAAAATCGCGTTAACACTGCAGTTATTCAATGCACATCAATAAGAAACCAGGGGGGAAGTAGACTAATAAACAGACCTTAGCATAGTCGAGGAGAATGCGAGCGTAACTAATTAAAGCAGTTAAATCTCCGTCAACGCCATGTTTTGAAATATCAAGGATGTTTTGATATGCTTCATCGGCAACCGCAGAAGCAGAAGTTGAACCCTGCTCTGTACACGTACCGGTGGCAGAAGTGGATGTAAGAGGTTCCCCTGCTTCTGCACTTGCTTCCCGAGCGGAAGGAGGAGGCCCTGCCACAACAGGATCGGCAACGGGTTGCTGGGCTGCAACATCGTGGCTCTTGCAACAGCAGCAAAAATCACACAGCGAGTTTGCATTACCCATCAGCCTACAAAGCTTGAAAAAAAAAACAAAGATGGTATTATCAGAGGCAACGAGACAAGATCCAGATGTGCCGTATATGGAGAAATGGAAGAACACCGAGAAACTGGAATCCAATGATAGAAATCATCAATCAAGAACGCTGTGGTCGGAAACTGGAATCATCGACAGCTATCATCGATCAAATAAAAATGGGTGGGTAGTGGAAAACAACTTGCACAGCAATGCTTTTAAAAGTTTGGGCCTTCAAATTTTTTATGCCTCTGGCCCTCTGCTTTTGGAAAAGCAGATTCCACGTGCAACCCATCACTAAAGTAGCAATATTGAACTATTGCTTGCTTAGGACAAACTTTTGACTTTGCTTTTGTAAAAGAAGATCCCATCCGCATCCAATCACTAAAGATAAACTAGTAATAGTGAAATACGTATTATTGCTTGCTTACTACAAACTTTTGACGTTGGCTTTCACCTTTCACATTCTCTTGTTTTAGAATTTTCGGTAAGATTCATGGAGATATGCCTTGCCTTATACATGTCCAACATTCTTCACGTAAAAGAACACAGTGTCTTTTACACCAGAAGGCAGTTAAAAAAGGCGTACACGTATTTTACATAAGCCTTTTTATTCATTTTAGCGTACTTTAAATAATGAAGTATTGCTTAAAAATTAGATAACAAAATTACATCAAGGTCTGTGAATTGTTTTATCTAACATTGAAGATTTTTGGCCGAAAGCTGAAATTTAGTTGGTGTATTCTACACTTTTCAATTCTATCATGCTTTAAAAGCAACACTTAATATGAATCATCAACACTCTCATATATTACATTTTTTTAACCCATCCCCCAATACACACTCTTATATATGAAATTTGGTAATGGTATTCTACACTTTTCAATCTTGGTGTACCTTAACAATGGTTAAGATGCAACATCAACACTTCCATAAACTACTTTTAGCTATATTCTACAGTTTTCCATCTTGTTACACTTGAAAAATAACACTTGAGATGTAACATCAACAAATTCCTTCTCCTTATAGAATATACTGTATGCTCTTATACATGAAAGTTGGTAGTTGATAAAACCTTTATTATGCGAGTCTACCATATCATAGTTAAGATATCATAGCTCTGCATACGTCATTGTAAATATGATGCAGTGGGCCATGGTCATACATATAAATATCAACCCACCGTTATGTCGAAGGAACAACTTTTTGCCAACACTTAGTAAAACTCTTGCAGTTTGTTTTGGTGAGTTAAAGTTAGAGTGAATGCTTGTAGTGTGGCGAATTATAATTTTACGGAATCTTTACTCGAGTGGATTGTCCCTAAACATAATTCACGAACCATAATAAAGATCAAGATTGTTTTTCATCATTGTAGCAATTAGCATAATTTTACTTTTCCATATTGTTTACATTTACTAAGTCATTTACATTTCCTAAGTCCTTTAATATTTCAATGTTGATGAGTGGTGGAAGAATCCAACACCCAACCATACAAGTCACAGGTGTTCACGCACAACTAGATCGTAATCCGTGGATGAGGAAATGTAATTATGTTAGCAATTGGTTTAAGTTGAAGATCGTTGTCTTCCCACATGGAGCTAGTGAAGTCTATGTGTATGATTTAGCTCACAGTGAGGTATATGATAATTGATGTTGTTGGGCCATTGCTACTCATAGCAAACATGATGGAATGAAAATAGTTTCTAAGTCTAAGTAAAAAAGAAAATAAATCAATTCTATCTTATGGCAATGGATATTTGTTTCTGATTTTCCATGCACGTCTTAGGCTCATGTAATCATTACTAGGATTACCAAGTATTTCACTACTGGGCTAACCAAGTGATAATACTACTAGGTTATCAAACAATCACACTTTATGCTCAAAATTAGTCGTATCCATTCCACATACTAACAACAATAAAAGTAAAGTGTGTGGAATAGTAAGACATTAACTAGGAAAGCAGTAATTAGTAGTCTAAGTAAAAATGGTAAACATTATTCTAAGCAAAGTAGTAAACTAGGAGAATGCTGCAATAGTATGAAATAGGTTGATCTTTATTGCCGATCATACTTTCACCCAAGTACAAGATGTTCAAATAAAGACTTCATTCACTAAGTCACATTACATTGTAGGCATTTACACTTCTAAGTACTTAAGACTAAATTCACGAAAATAAACTGAAAGGGTTCTGTTACTATGGAATGAAACTTATTGCAGATCCATGCACCCTAGTGCTGTATTTATAGGCTAGCACGCATCTGCGATATTGCATATACAATAACATAGCATGTACTATGATATCAGATCTACGATATCATAGCCAAATAATAATTGACTTTATCATATCCCCACAACTAATTGGACACTCATTCTTGAGTTAAAACAAAATGAAGATAAAGCCTCTTACAAAATTGGAAGGTAAACTTACATGACACTACATGTCATAGTGGTGTTTTATAAAAATTGACATAAGTTTTGACAAAACAAACAAAAATTGATGTAGCCTATGTAGTGCTTGGTAGTGGTAGCTCCACCATTGTTTATTTTCCCTTGTCATTAGGCTTCTAAAACTTGTATTAGTTGAGTAGTGTCTGAAGCTTTTCTTCTTTTGTTCTGGGGTCATATACTATCCATGCTTGTGGTGCAATGTGTGATGGAACTAGTACATCTCATGGACATGGTAGTTGTGGAAACATCTTATTAGCTTTAACATACCATGCTGCAAACTACCTCCTCTCTTCTTTGAATGCTCTAGCCATCTTATGTAACTCCTGATAATTAAACATCCTTCTAGCCATGTTTGCTAGAACATCTTTTTGCCCTTAGTAGCAAGCGTTGACTATTTTTTTATTTAGAGTTTGCTACATGGAGCTCTTGCAGACCATCTTTTTGGTTTGCAAACTCTTTTTCGTATAATGCATATGTGGCTACTACTTGTTATTCAAGCTCATTTTTGGGTGTGCATGTTGTTAACATGGCCAAGTTAGCATAACAAAGGTTAGCTAACCTCATGTATTCTTTTAGATCTTCTATCTGTAGGACTTTATTTTTTATCTTCGCTTGGTGGACATGAGCATAGCTATCCAAGATGGATTGCCAATTTGGGTTTTGTCCTAATATGGAATTGATTTGGGCTTTCGCCGTCTAGATTTCCTTCTTATTTATTTGTTTATACATGCCCACATAATCGCGAAAGTGATCTGTGAGTCTTTCATTCTTCTTTGCCTTGTTCTACCATGTGCTTATCTCAATAGTTGATTTCTGTCTGATTGCACGTACCTCCTTCATTGAGAGCGCTTTATTTTTTCTTGCTAAGTGGCTCATATCTTGGTTGACTCTCATTAGTTGTTCTTTCAATTGATGGATGCTCTCTTTAAGGATGTTTTTCTGCTTCTCTACATTAGTCAACCTAGTATTATCTATAGCGAGTTGTTATTTTCTTCTTATTTTGCGAGGAGTGCCTTAGCATGTGCATACATATATGCTTCTGCTACTAAGGCATTCTACACTATTTGCTCCTTTCATTCTCCATCTACTTATTTTTCTCTATTAGGAAATTGATTTGTTCTATTCTAAACTACTCTAGTTGATCAAGTGCAATATATTATTTAGGATCTTTGCGTTCGGTCCTTAGGGTAGTTTGTGAATTTCATTTTCTGCATGCTCTACCTTGGTTTCTACCATGAAAAACTTACCTTTAGTTACTATTAGTTCTAACTGCACTACAATGACATCATTTGGGATGTCAAAAGGAGTTGTCATGACTTGCCTAGTTTGCAACAGTTGATCTAGCATTTCTTCATGATTGGCAAGAGTAATCGAGGTACTAGCTAGCATTTGGACATTCCTAGCTCTAGTTAGATTTGTTGGTGGCACAACAAGTATACTAAATGATTCTTTGATGTGATCTATGATCACTTCTACTACTCTTACTGCATACTGGTGCTACATAACCCCACTATGGATCCTTCTCCAATTTCAAGCATGACTTGGAATGATGCAATATTCCCAGCAATCTATTGTGACCATGGGCCTCTCTTCCCAATTGAAATGATATTTTTTCACTAACAAGGTCTATGGAAATAGTTGGTTGAATGGCATTGTCAATGACTTTGTACAAATTAGTCCTTTCATGTGTTCCTCAACTAATAGTTTCTACAATTTGTTGCAAATGACTCATTGTTGGCCTATAATCTTGTAGCAATGGTGGTGGAACTTGTTGTTGCTATTGCTCTTGTTGCTTGCCACTAGGTCCCACTTCTTGTTATTGTATAGTAGTTTGTGTGGTTTCCCTAGTGTATGTTTGTTCCCCCACCTAATCTTTCTTTGGTGGCATTGGCTTGAGCATCTCAGCATAGGAAGTGTTTTGAGCCTTCTTAAGAACATCATTGGTGTATCCCAAGATTTCAGCACATTTGCACAGCTTCCTAAATAGGCAAGGGAATGGAAGTATTAGCTTCCATACCTTCTTTTCCTCAAACCACCTTTGAATCTCCATGAAGTAGAGTTATGCAAGTTTTGCATTAAAATTCCCCATTAGGATTGCACTTCCTCTAGTCGCATACATTGATAGTTTGTTTAATCTTTTTATGAGAAACATGTGATATGTGCCAATTTTAAAATAAATTCTCTCTTCAAAAATTAACTCATTATACTCGTCTTTTTTGCCATATGCCCTTTGTAAACACATTTTTCTAGTATTTGTATTTGATCTAGTGGATAGATGTGCTTCTCTTGCCCCTCCATTGAACATGTTAAGGGCTTCAGCGATCACCTTAATTGAATAGGAAACTTAGACTCCCTTAATATTAATTGTGGCATCTTCCTCTTTGCTATACTAGAATTGATAGGTCTCCTGTAACTACCATTCTCTATTGTTTGAAAGAGTGGACCATAATGATGAAGCTTGGAGTTGGATCCTCATCACTTATGGAACAAATTCTACTAATAGGCCAAAGTTTAGCTCCATAATCACTATAGCCAGGATCAATTTTTCGTAGATGGCTTGGAGGCAATCTGGTGATAGCATGAGAAATTATCCTTATGCTTGTGATTCTTCTACCTTCCCCTGGACCGAATGTCCTGTAGTAGGAGTTTTCTGATAAATGCTAAAAGATTGAGCCTCCTACTCTACGTGATCTGCTTGTGGATCTTGTTCTCTTGTTTGGCCTCTTCCATGACCTCTAGGCCTTTTGCTTTTCAGCTATGAGGGTCCTCCTATTTCTCTTCTCTTTGAGGCCATCTAAAATCATCAAGGATTTAAGAATTATTAAAATGTTTACTTCAATTTTTATAACTTCTTTCCCTTCTGATGCCTTTAATTAAACTAAATTCTTAGCTTATTATGATTTATAGAGTTAGAAAAATTTTCAAAAAGAAACTCCATAGGTGTTAATTTCTTTATACCCCTTCATAGTTATCCATTTTCTCTTGTTTATGGCTCATAATAGTTAGTATGATGTATTAAAAGGAATATTTAAGTATTTTTGGCTTGATTTTTATTAAAAATTTTCATTTTTCCTTCATACTCACCCTTATAATACCTTAGAGGCATTAGAAAATTTTGACTTCAATTTTTGCAATATCATACTAAGCACACCCCCATGACTAAGTTGAGAGCTCCATGATCAACAAGGTTCAAGAATTGCAAAAATCAGAGCTACAAGTGTGGAGTTATGAAGGTTTGAATTTGGGAGGTTAGAGCGCTTAGTTTGGAAGAAAAAATGGCAAAAAAATATCCCTTCTTCAAACACTACAAATGAAAAATTTCACTAAGTCCTCGTAGTATCTATACTTTTTTATGTGCTATGATATCAGAGATTTGATATCGAAGGGGCTCCAATATAGAGGCAAAAATTTCCAATTTTTTGTTGATGTTTGCTTGGAAAAAATGAGCCAGTTTGAATATTTGGAAGGTATGAAACATGTTTAAAGGATCCTAGGCTATGAATGATGCATATTTTTCAAGAATTTTCCATAGAAAGTGCACAAAGAAGGAATCTCAAGCAATGAAAGTTCATTAAGTGTTGATAAGATGGATAATGAATTCATGTTGTATGAATGGATATATTGAATGATAAGGAAAGGACTTATTTACATTTATTGTTATTAGAAGGCTCAAGATGATGTGGAATTGCTTGTTAGGTATAAGATACAACAGTTATATAAGTGGGTCCTCTCCAAAGCAAGTTCCAACCCTTTGTGGCCTTGTATAACCATGCCTAAAAGTATCCTTAGGCACTTAAGGAGTTAAATGTAATGCATACCTATTTNATTACCACTTAGCATATTGTCCAAGGGAGGAGTTTATTCATTGCATGCTTTATTATTATTTTTGATTCTTGAGAAGCCATCTACCTTTAGGTAGGGGCAACATGTATTTCCAGTGGGACCTCCAAAAATTTATTCTATTCATGAACTTTATTTTTAGCTATGTCAACCTTACCAAAGGACTACCTTTAGGCATGGATAACATGTCTTTTTAGTGACATGATAAGGCAACAATTATTTTACTCTTACTCTTATTTTTCGTTAGATCTACAAGGATATAATACAACTTGAGAAACAAGATAGAACTTACAGCAGTAATCCAAGAGAATCCACAAATCTCCTTGATGTCACACCCTTGAAATTCCCATTTGGTTTTTCATTTTTCATTCTAGGCATAATGATCATAAGTTTATTCTTAGTTTTATGATGAAAAGAATATCATTATGGCCATGGTAAGAACCTCATATTAATGGAATGCATGGATGAATGTTGTGGTTTCACTATGCAAATAATTAGTCCCTTATGACTTGATAACATAGGGAAATCTTCACCTTATTGGACTGCATCTTACCTTATTTGTAATGTATTTTATTAGCAATAAAAATTATTTACAAAGGAAATTAAAAAAAAATTATGAAAAAGATAGCTGATGAACCATGATATTGCGTACGCGATATCGCATATGCGATATCGTGCACACAATATCACATCCACCACGCGATATGGCTTACGCGATATCGTGTCTTGCCTCATCTTCTATAAATAAGAGGTGATGCCCTTGGTTCTGATACAATTAGATTTAGACCCTTAGCTAGACTCTTGCAGTTTTTTCATTCCAAAGTTAGAATTATTTCTGTGTGCCTGCAGTAGGAGTCATAAAGTGAATGGATCTTTATTCGAGCAATTTGTACCTGAGCACAATTTTGTATATGGAAATAAAGATGAACTTTATGATAAACGTTGTAGCATACAAATTAAGCTAATTAGTAATTAATGATTGTCTAATTATTTTCTAGTTAATTAATATCTCTCTCAACCTTCAAACCCCTTAGTTAAATACACTCAGTACGATCGCTTCGAGCATGCGTGTAGTGCTTGGTAACCTAGTAATGATTAATGTTTGGTAATCCTAGTAGCGTTGCACTGGTTCAGGATGTGTAC
>MNCI01014883.1:14547-34369 GCA_015680685.1 Gnetum montanum | reverse complement strand
GTTCCATTAAGGCACATAAGCACTTGGTCCTTGGAGTTCGACCAGATCGTGCATGAAACGCTCGTATTCATATGGTTGAGTGTAGAGGTATCTTGCCACTCATTCATAGCAAAAATGGAAAAAGATGTAAAAAATAAAAAATATGAAAGAATTAAAAAGTTATTAAGAAATGGAAAAGTGTAAAAGAATGTAAAAAGAAAAAGAAAGAGGAAATTTTAGTAAAGTACCTATGGGTCTAGATGGACGCCCTCATGACTATTATCAGGATTGGTTAAACAAAAGAGAGAATGGGTAGAAGATAGTTTAATAGATTGGATAGATCCCTTGGAATGTTCATAGTATAATTTAACTTGTTGGATGTTAGCAAGAATGAGCTTATGTGGACATGATGGTTGGTAGATATGTAAGGCACTAGATGGGTAAGTGGCTTGAACAAGGTATAGTCCCTTCCAAAGTATGTGGAATTTGCCTTTTTGCAGTCTTGATTAGGATTATAGTAAAGGACCTGATCACATAGTTGTATAGTTACTTACCTTATCCATGTGTCATAC
Organism: Gnetum montanum; assembly: GCA_015680685.1. Taxonomy (NCBI): domain Eukaryota; kingdom Viridiplantae; phylum Streptophyta; class Gnetopsida; order Gnetales; family Gnetaceae; genus Gnetum; species Gnetum montanum. The sequence goes on along the minus strand of MNCI01014883.1, from coordinate 33,818 downwards.
CGAAGTTTTGAGTAATGTTTGTGGACTTCATTACTCAGGAGTGCTACGAGCTTGTTTTAATCTAAAGATTTAAATTCATGAGACATTCGTTTTGGATTAAGCTAACATCAAGGTTAAGTTCACTAAAAGTAGGTAGAGTGTGGAGCTCTGCCTGGATCGAGAGCATTGGCAACTATTCATAAACTAACTCATATGGTGAGTATCCTATAGGTAGTTTCCAAGATGTCCTATATGTTCAGAGAGCATCATTTAGTTTAGTGCTCTAGTCCTTTCTAAACCTACTAACAGTCCTAGTAAGTATCCTAGTAATTTCTCAGTTAGTAAATTTGGCTTGATCATTTTCTTGGAGATGATATGGTATTATTAGCTATTGGTTCACCCCAAGTTGTTGCATGAGCTTTTTAAATGTAGCACCAGTGAAATGAATCCCATTATTTGAAATCAGCATTCTTAGTACTCCAAATCTATTCACCACATGCTGTTGGAAAAATTTAGTAGCTTTCTTTGTTATACAGTCTTTTAATGCTACTACCTATGTCCACTTCATACAGTAATCCACAGTCATAGATATGTACCCTTTTCCATTTGACATTAGTGCAATGGACCCCATAAAATTAATTTCCAATATGTCAAAAGGTTTAAGTGGTTGTATCCATTGTTGTGGCTCTTCATATTTGGTTGTAATTTCTCCATCTCTTTGGCATTGCACATAATATTGTGAAAAAGTATGGGCATCTCTAAATAAGGTAGGCCAAAAGTAGCTTATCATCATCAATTTGAGTGTTTTTCAACATCTTTTGTAGTGGCCACCACATGGATCTTCATGGGTGTCATGTAAGACTCTTTGTTGATCACATTCTAACATACACCATTTGACTAGCCCATTTGCAAAAATCTTGTATATATTTCCATTGGTTTCCATATATCTTTTCACTTTGTGACGGAATTTTTCACATTATTTCTTACTCCATTTAGTAGGAAGCTCTTATCTTGACAAATAGGTTAGATATTCTATGATCCATGGATTCCTTGTTGAACTTCATTGTTTTAGTAAAGAGGTTTTCATCGGGCAACTAGTTGGATAAAGGTTCTATTTGATCTTGGGCATCCCACATTAATCTTGATAGATGATTGGCTACCACATTTTATGTGCCCTTTTTATCGATCATGATGATGTGAAATTATTGTAGGATAATGAGCCATCTAATCACTCTAGGACTAACTGCTAGTTTATTCATGAGAAATTAGATAGCACTATGATTAGTATGGACATAGATCTGATACTCGAGCACATAATGTCCAAAATTATCAAGCACATACACCATAGTCATCAACTCCTTTTCTATTATGGTGTCCTGGTGAGGCCTCTATTGGCACAATGTATGTAATAAGGCCTCTTTTTGTCATTTAGTTATGTAAGTATTGCATCATGTGCATAGTATGAAGCAACAGTCATGATGTGAAAAGGCCTAGACCAATCTAGAGCTTGAAGGATTGGTGTTTCAACTAGTTTTTTCTTTAGAGCCTCAAATGTCTTTTTGCATGACTTTATTGATTCAAAGGGCCATTCTTCTTAGTGAGTTCAAGAGATTTTGCTATCTTTGAAAAATTTTCTATAAATCATCTATAATATCTTGTGCGGCCCAAGAATGATCGCACATCTTTTACTATCTATGGCCTTTGAATGATATATTTTTATGACTTAAATCTTTTTAGGATCTATCTCTATGCCTTTCTGTGATATTTTATGTCCCAACACTATACCATCTTGGACCATAAGGTAGCTTTTTTGTTAGTTGAGCTTGAGATTGGCTTTGACACATATTTTTAGTACCTACTCCAACCGGTCTAGTGCTTGCTTGAAATCAAGCACATATGTTGAGAAATCATCCATAAATACTTCAACACCATTTCCAATCTATTTTTAGAAGATATTGAGCACAAGTCTCTAGAATGTATCAGGTGCATTGCAAAGACCAAATGGCATTTACTTGTAGGCAAACACTCCCCATGGACTAGTGAATTTTGTTTTCTCCTAGTCTTTGGGTGCAATGCGGATCTGATTATATCTATTATATGCATCTAGAAAATTGTAGTACTCATGTCCTGCAATGGTTTCTAGGACTTGATTAACAAATGGTAGAGGGAAGTGATCCTTGAATGTAGCAGTGTTCTTTAGAAGTCAATGCACACTCACCACTTGTCCCCCTTCTTTGGAACAGTTACTAAGGGACTAACCCATCCACTATCTGCAATAGGATAGATGAATTCTACATTGAGCAATTTCTCCAAGTCTTTCTTGACAACTTCTTTTAGTGTAGGAGTAAGTCTTCATTGGGGTTGGTGTCATGGTTTGACTGCAAAACTAGTATATATTTGGTATTGACAAGTTTGTGGATCAATTCTCGTGATCTCATCATAAGACCACACAAATGTTGTGGACCATCTATTAATCACCTCCAATAACTTCCTCTTCTGTTCTTATTTCAAATTAGCATTGATTATTACCAACTCCTTATTATTTAAAAATGCATATTCTAGTATGGTTGGTAGGGCCTTTAGTTCCAACAATTCTAGTTCCATAGTGTCTTAGATCTCTAAGTGTCCCTAATCTATTTCTTCCTCTTGACTAATTTGTGGGTAAGAATGTCTTTTCCTTAATTGTTCTAACTTATCAATCTCTTCAAAATAGGCACTAATAATTTGTTTTTCTAGTTCCATGTATTTATTAGATTTAGTTTCTTTATTTGTGATTAGCCACTAGGTGCCTTCTTGTTGTGTAACTGCCACATATAGACATTTCTACACACATATTTCTTCTACACATTTATTACATGCCTTGGTGTCGTCTTGTTTGATAGCCCATATTCTTTGCATGCAATTGCATCCATTATTATTGTATGTAATACATGGAACTCTCTATCTTTTTATAATACCAGCTTCATCTTCCTTGGAAATTTCCAAGGATAATTCACAAATCCCAAGCTTAGCATCAACAGTGCTAGGCCATGCTCTTCCCATGATAATTGGAAATTCTCCCTTATTTTTTCCCACATGAATGACTAGGAAACCTATAGCGTAAGACCAGCCACTAATCATTATGATCACATTGTCTACTTATCCTAGTGAAATTTTGATTCATTGGTTTGGAAACTATAACTTGATGTTACTCTTCTTTAGTGGCAATAGATTCCAGGCCTGATACATGTCTTGTGACATCAGGTTCACTCCTAACATAGAATCAAGTAGAGCTTTGCATGGTTTCTACCTTGCTATATATAGGTAAACTAAGGGACTTCCTAGATCCACTCACTTTTATGGAAGGGCTCCTATCTTTATCCAATGAATGATTATTTGGGTAATCATGAAAGTTGTGAAATTTTGTTTTGATGAAGATGGAAGCTTGTTGTGTTGAGGAGGATTCAATGTGAATGGGGTAGAAGTAGATGTGTTCGTCATCTATTGAATCTTTTCAGGATTTATTTGAAACAACAATCATTTCCTAGGTTGTGATTCGCATGTGATCACCTCCTCTTGTGTACTTACTACCCTTATTGCACTTTTTTGCTACCATTGTGATGGTAGTTCCCCCTAAATGATAGGATGTGGCATTGGCTGTAAAGCATTCAAATGTTCATTTGAACTAACTATTGATGGATGCATATATGAGTTTGGATCTATTCTTAGCAACATTGGTTTATGGTACTTAGCTAGGTAGTATTGTGGAGTTTGGATAGTAGCATTACTAGGAGAGATTGGATGTTGTACAAAATTTCCATATGGATCTAACTACCAGTATGGATATTGTTGTTGAGGTGGTAGTATGTCACACAATTGGGGTTGTTACCAATGCTGATAGTACTACTCGTGTGGCTATGGAAAAGCTCCACTGGGATAGTATGTTGGATGGAAGTTTTACTTGTAGTTACCTTGAGGATAAGGTAACCTTTTAGGCACTTGTTTCTTAACAAATTTTGGATTAAGTGCATATGCCCCTATCTTCTGTAATGTGCCATTACTAGACAACATCCCTTGGGATGTTCATATAGGCACATGACACATACTTTCTCATCAATGGAGCTTATGTTTGAACACTCAGTCATTGAAGCCACTTTGCCCTTTCATCCAAAATCTTTCTTTTTCTCTTGTTCTTGCCTCTTTCAAAGGCTTGCTTTATTTTTCCCTTCACAATTTTCAATGCTGTTGAAAATTTTTTATCAACTGAGTCCCACATTTTCTTTATCTTTACTGCAATGTTAGTTAGAAATTTCTGAATTGGTAGAGTCTTCTTTTGAATTATCAATTCCAAGATTTCTTCCTTTTGATTATGACAAACTCTTACATCTCTTTTCTTGATAGATGAGTTCCTATTATATTTTTCTGCTGATTCCCTCATTATTGCCTCACCTTCTTTCTTTGCCACTTGGTCTATTAGTCTTTGGATTCGGTGGGCAATCATTTTAGATAATTGGACTTGGGCATAAACCCTAAGGGTTTCTCTGGTCTTGTTCTGTAACCCATCTACAATGTGCCTTAGCTCTTCCCATTGTGAGAGTTCATGGCCTAGGTTTCTATGCAATAGTGAACAATACCTTCCCATTGCTACATTAAGGGTTTCATGAGTTCCTTACTTCCATCCTTGGATTTGTTTTTGAAAATTCGAGACTTGTGAATAAGTTTGATATTTATTGTTGAAGAGCTCTAGCATGGTACTCCATCTCCTAATTGTCTTTGGTTCAAGCAATCTATACTAGCTCTTGGCTTCTTTCATGAATGTTGTTAGGAATAATTTCAACTTCTACCAAATACTTTCAATGTTTTTTAGGGCACATACATCATGGAATTCTTGGAGGTGGTGTTGTGGATTAACATTATAACCACCCTAAAATCTTGGCATGTTATTCATATCAAGTCAACCTAGTTGGTATATGTATAGCTTCCTCAATGTTGATCATGCTAAGGGTTTCCATTAGGGGTTTATCATTATGATTGGGTTTGTGTACTCTATTGTAGTAGTACCCCCTGTTGTGCTCATACCTTTCTTGATCCTCTCTTTGATCCCTTCATCTTCTTTGTCCATAGTCTTCAAATTTTATATTAGAGTGCCTTGGATGATTGTCATGATGATCATGAGTCCTTTTTTCCTCCTTGTCATGGTCTCAGTACCTTTGTATCCTTCTATCAAAGTCCACTAATGATTGTGATGATATGGATGAGGTGGTAGGAGAGTAGTGTTAGCTTGTCCTCCTTTCATGATTATGGTATTCTCTTTTGTAAGATCTAGCAAAAACTCTTGGCCTTGAGTCTTGCTTATACTTGAAGTCAGTGGTCTCCCTCTTAGGTGTCTTTGCTAGAGTAGAATGTAGTTGAACTTTGATAGGTTCCTCAAGTATGATGATAGGTGTTTATGAAGGCTCTTCATGATTCTAGTGAAGTTGTTCTATAATAAATGCATTAGCATTTAGTTCTTCCAAGACAATGAAAGTGTTAACTAGCTTTCCTTTGTTGTATACATGTTTGATTCCCATGGAGGAATCTCTTCTCTATAGCTTATTTATGGGTTCATAGGGCCTTGTCATGTTCTTAGTCACACCCTTCAAGGATTTGGTTCAAATTCATTTCCCTTAAAGTAGTTTGAAGCATATTAAGTGCTTCTCGATCTCAAGGTAGGACTATGTTGCCTTGTGTGTCTCTTCATCTCATTTGACTATCTTGATGAAAGCTAAGAGTAAAATCTGGATGATAGGAATTAGTGTAAGTATGTGTGATTCTTGTTTGCATCAGCATCCCCCATTCTTCTTCATCATTGATTCTGTCATTGCCCCTTTTTGTGTCTTTTGTAGGTGATGATGTATCCTTGTTTAAAGTCATGATGTGGTTTAAGCCATTTGGTTAAGTGTGCTTAATTGTTTAGGTTATGAATTTTAGTTTGAATTCTGATACAAAAAACTTCATGAAATCAATTACTTAGCATACATTGACTTGCCCTAGTCAATGGCGCTAATGATAAGTGGTGAAGCAATCCAACACCCAACCATACAAGTCACAGGCATTCACATGTGACTAGATCATAATTCATGGATGAGGAAATGTAATTATGCTAGCAATTAGTTTAAGTTCAAGACCACTATCTTCCCACATGGAGCTAGTGAAGTCTATGTTTAGGATTAGCTCATAGTGAGGTATATGATAACTCATGTTGTTGGACCATTGCTACTCCTAGCAAACATGGTGGAATGAAAATAGTTTCTAAGTAAAAAAATAAATAAATCTATTTTATCCTATGGATATGGATATCTATTTCTGATTTTCTATACACGTCTCGGGCTCATGTAATCATTACTAGGATTACCAAGTATTTCGCTATTGGGCTAACCAAGTGATAATACTAATGGGTTACCAAATGATCACACTTCATACTTAAAATCAATTTTATCCATTCCACATACTAACAACAGTAAAAGTAAAGTGCGTGAAATAATAAAACATTAACTAGGAAAGTAGTAATCAGTAGTCTAAGTAAAAATGGTAAACATTATTCTAAGCAAATTAGTAAACTAGGAGAATGCTACAATAGTATGAAATAGCTTGATCTTTATTGCTAGTCATACTTGTGTCCAAGTATAAGATGTTTGAATAAAGACTCTATTCACTAAGTCATACTATAATACGAGCATTCACACTTCTAAGTACTTACGAATAAATTCATGAAAACAAAATGAAAGAGTTATGTTACTACAAAATGAAACTTATTATGGATCCTTGCACCTAAGTGTTGTATTTATAGGCTGCTATGCATTTTACGATGTCGCATATATGATGACAGAGCTTGTGCTATGACATTAGATCTATGATATTGGATATACGATATCATAGCCAAAGAAAAATTAACTTTATCAAACGTCTAATAGTAAGGTGGAATAATTATGAATGGTTTCAAGCATAAAAGTGTAACTATTTAGTAATGGATTTGCTTGATTCACTCAATAGTAAAGTTACTTGGTAGTTCTAGTAATAGTTGCATTAACCCAGAATGTGTATAGAAAACTAGGAACATATACTTATCTCCAATAAGACAGAAAATTCTTACATTTTCATTGCACTTAGACTTAAAATTTATAATCATTTCTACCATGTTGGTACTTAGCACATTCAAGTTGAATAACATTAGTTTATCATATACTTCACTAAGAGTTAACCTATATGATTTGCACCTTGCTAACTCTAAGTGGAATGATAATGATCATGAACTTAACATTGACTACTAGTATACTTACATTGCCCATCCATGGATTACAATCTAGTCATGCATAAATATTTATGCCTTGTATGTTTGAGTGTTGGAGTACCCAACTACTCATCATTGGTACCATTGTCGAGGATTTGTCAATGTTTGCTAGTTAGTTAAGTTTACAAAGTTCATTGCATCAAGCATCACAAAGTACATCTTTCATACTTAGAAGAATTTCTTAAATGTACATACTTAAGTGTTAAAAAAAATAACATGGCTTCTACAACTAAAGAAAAATCTCCATTTCCTATTGATTTTAATGAAAGTCATGACAAGGATTATAATGAAGAATATTGAAGTGCATCAATGCAAACCAAGATTTCATATGCTAATACCAATCCTTATTATCCTAATTTTACATTCATTTTTCACTAGGATGAACAACTCAGATGGAGAAATCTACAGGGAAACATTGTCTTGCCACTTGAATGTTCAGCATCATCCATGCTCCACATAATCCTCATGAGGTCAAATCTTGATCATGTACAAGAAGGATATCAAGTTACCAAAAACATGACTAGGCCATACTAACCAACAAAGTCTTAGGAAAGAAGGGATGCCATCATGAAGGCAAGATATGAACATGATAGAGAAAATAAAGCATCTCAAACAATTGTCCGAGAAGAAAAGAAAGATGTATTTCAAACTGAGAAATATTATCAAACTCATGAGTATCATTCCCAAACACCAATCATTCTAATTGAAGATCCCTTTAAAGGACTATATTTAGCTCTTGTAGAAACCTAGGAAGGAATAAGAAAGACTCTAGAATTAGGAGGAATTCAAGGCCTAAGACCTCTAATGAATCCATCAAGGAGTTATAGAAGGAGAACCAACCAACACCATTCTCTAACTCCATCTTCTTCCTCACATTCATGTACAGATTTTGGCAAGAGGGAACAAAGACTAAAGAATCATGATGGGGGAAGAAGAAGATTCCATGAGAGACATGCATACAAAAGAAGATATCATGATGAAATGGAAGATAACCATGATGAAAGGGTAGAAAGAAGTAGACATGAAGTGAGAGAGCATCATGAGCATTGAAGGATTCATTACTACAATAGAGCTTATGAACCAAAAGACTATGAAGAATCCATGTTGGCCACTTTTAATATGATTAACATTAGGAAAGTTATGTACATTCCTAACAAGCATGTAAGGGACATTTAGAACAAGCAATTGGACATGAATAAAATTCCAAAATTTGAAGGCAAATACAATACATATCCACAACATCATCTCCAAGCCTTTCACTACGCTTGCATCCTACAAAACATAGAAAATGATTAACAAAAATTGAAGTTGTTTCCTAGAATACTTATAAAGGAAGCAGAAATCTGGTATAGATCCTTAGAATCAAAATCAATTCAATGATGGAATACCATGCTAGAACTCTTCAATGAAAAATATCAAACTTATTCCAAAGTATTAAATTTAAGAAAACAAATCCAAGGATGGAAATAAGGGATACATGAATCCCTTGATGCAACAATGGAAATATACTATTCCTTATTGCATAGGTGGCCAGGTCATGGATTCTCTCAATGGGAACAACTATAACATATCATTAATGGGCTAAGGAATAAGACAAGAGAAACTATATCATATCATTAATGGGCAGATTATTTAAAATGATAGCTCATTGGATTCAAGGACTTATAGACCAAGTGGCAAAAGAGGAAGCAATTTTTTTTTTCAAAAAAGAGAGAATTAATAGAAGAATATAACAGAGATCTAGTAATAAGAAAAAGGGATGTAAGAATATGTGACTCACAAGAAGAAGAAACCTTAGAAGATATGATCCAATGAAAAAATCTACTAATCCAAAAATTACTCAATGATATTGCAATAAAGGTAGAGAAAAATGTGGGATTTTGTAGATGAGAAGTTTGCTATGGTATTGAGAATAGTAGAGGAAAGGACTAAACAAGCATTTAAAAGAATTAAGGAAAAGAAGAAGAAAAGAGAAAATGGACTTGAAAACTACAAAAAACAAAGAAAAAGTTGATGTAGTGGAGGAATTAACAAACTCTAGTTTAGAAGATGATGAAGGATGTAAAGTGTGCTAATATAAACACCCTAAAGGATGTTGCCCTATTATGGCCCATTTACAAGAGTTTAGGGTATATGTACTTAATCCAAAGCTTTTTAAGAAATAAATCCCTAGATGATAAGCTTATCTACAAGGTAATTTCATACAATTATACTAGTAATCATGTTATCCAGGTGGGGCTTATCCTCAATCATAAGAGCAATACCAAAAGTAGTGGTAATAACTACAAGCATGGGGAATACCACCACCAAGGCAAAAACATCCATATAAGCAACTTGATTCTTATGGATACTATGTACAATGTTCAATCTCTCTTGGAAATACTTCTGTCCATGCTTCCTCTTTTTACTATTCACCAAAGTACCATAGATCCACTACCTCATGCATGGATCTGAATTCTTACACATCCCAACCACCAACTAGTTCCTCATTTTAAGTTCCCAATACATTTCCACCAATATTGCCACCAGTCATGCAAGGAGAATTGCCAACACAACCATAACAAAGGACTGTTACTAAGGTAGTTACCACATAAGAGAATATCACGAATAGTGAACTAAGATCTAGGAAATGTTCTTTCCTTAGGGCAAGCCTAGAAAATGTTTGAAGGATGGGGACTTCATCTAACTTTGTTCCATCCACTTATAGTCCTTAGGAAAATAGTATGCTTCCAACATTTGTAGAGAAGAACTTAACTATCATGCTCACATAGACTATAACACACTGGATTAAAGAAAGAGTACTTCCCAAGAAGAGAATAGATTCAGGAAGTCCCTTAGTTTATCTTCAAATAGCATGACATAAACCATGCAAGGCTTTATTAGATTATGGGTAAGGACTGAATCCTATCTCACAAGACATGTATAAGGCCTAAAATCTCCCTCCAATAAAGAAGACTAACATCCAATTGGAGCTAGTAGATCAGTCAATTACTATTCCACTTAGACAAGTGAAAGATGTAATCACTCTAATAAGTGGCTAGTATATCTTGTTGATTTTATGGTCATACATGTAAGGAAGAACAAAGGGGAATTTCCTATAATGATGAGAAGAGCATGGCTTAGCAATGTGGATGCTAAGCTAGAAATTCAAGACTTGTCCTTGGAAATTTTCAAATAAGACAAAGACATAATTATTCAAAGATGTAAAGTTGTATGTATTGCATAGAGCAATAATGGGTGCAATTGTGTGGAGAATATTTGGACAATAAAATAGGATGCCATCACAACATGTAATAAATGTGTTAAAGATATGTATACAACAATGTCTATATGTGGCAACCACTAGATAAGAAGGCAACCTGTGGCTAATCACTGAAGGAGAATCAAAGTCTAACATATGCGTGGAATTAGTGGACAAGATCACGAATGCCTATGTTGAAGAAATAGATAAGTTAGAACAAGTACAAAGACAACTTCCTTACATTAAATTATAATAGGGGGAGGATATTGAGTGGGAATAGTTAGAGATACCAGAAAGATATGAACCAGAACCACTAGAACTAAAAGCCCTACTAGATGCACTTGAATATGCTTTCCTAAACAACAAAAAATTGATAATAATAACTATTAATCTTGACAAAGAACAAAAGAGAAAATTATTGAAAGTGGTGAACAAATGGCAAATTGCATTTTCATGGTCTTATGATGAGATCACTAGCATTGATTTATGCATTGTGAACATCAAATCTACATAGATCTAGTTGTTAAACCAGGTCACCAACCACAAAGAAGATTGAGCCCCAAACTTAAAGAAGTTATCAAACAGCAGTTGGAAAAACTATTTAAGGTAGGGTTCATCTATTCAATAGGAGATAGTGAATGGTTTAATCCATAATAATTGTTCTGAAGAAAGGTGATAAGTGAAGGGTTTGTATCGATTTCCAATTGTTGAACATGGTGACATTCAAAGACAATTTATTTTTATCATTTGTTGACCAAGTCTTGGTCACCATTGTAGGACATGAGTACTATAGCTTCTTGGATAGATATAGTGGATATAATCAAATTTATATTGCTCTAGAAAATCAAGAGAATATAGTGTTCACTAGTATGTGGGGAATGTTTACATACAAGTAAATGCCCTTTGGCCTATGTAATACTCTTGCCACCTTCCAGAGACTTGTCCTTATCATTTTCCAAAAGTAGATTGGCAATGGAGTTAAAGTATTCATGGATGATTTTTCCATATATGGGCTCAACTTCAAACAAGTCTTGGACTACTTAGAGTACAATACTTATTTAGTTGATTTAAACATTAAAGATTACAACTCTATTAATCTATTATGGTTCATAGGATAACATTTTTTAACATTCCATAAAAATTCATTTCAATAAGATCAAATGTGTTATGATAATTCTTTTGTTTTGGTTTTTTAAGGTTTTGAATTTTCATTATGTATTCCTATAAATTTTTAGCATAATTCTTTAATGATTGATAGTTTTTTCTATTCTTCTAGATTTTTGTCTATTCTTGATAAGGAACTCTTGTTTTATATTTCTTAGGTAAGTAAATCCAATTGATGTCTAACCATGTAGAAAATTCATTAATCCAAGGAAATCTATCTTTTGGATGTATATCATTGTAATAATTACATTAACTAGCATCTTTATGTTCTTGTACATGATGAAATTCATGTTTAGATGAAGGTGATTTAAAATAATATTGAACAGGTTTGATGAGGTTATCTACTTATCTAGTAAGATCATGGATCTTAGTACTAACTTTGTGATTCCTATTTTCTCATCCTTAACTAATAGCATAGAATTTATCTATGGTTTGCCAAACTTTTAAAAGTTTTTTAGATTATAAATTTTCTTTTATGAGTACAGTTCTTTTTCTATAGTAGGGCTTACAGCTCTAAATAAAATGCTCAAACATTTTCTCAATAGTACATTTTGATTTGGACACCTTCCAAGGGTGCATTAATATCTATTAATGTATTCCATAAAAGTTTCAACAATATCTCATCTTGTAGCCTTTTGTAAATTTCCATGAGCTAATAGTTTTAGAGAAAAGAATTTTTTTATTGATCCCAACTCCTAGTAGTCTTCTTGGGAAGGTGGTGAATTCATAATATTGTAGCCTTCTTAAAGGAAGGGAAATACCGAAGATAGAGTTGGTGTTGATATAGTAGGCTTGGTAGAAAGAATCAAATAGATTCAAATAAAATATAGGAATTGTAACATCCTTTTTCCTAAACCATAGGTTGAAGAACATTACATTAAGTAAAACCCCTAATAAACAATTAGCCATGGTAAGGAATAAGATACGGAATGAACTACACAGTGAAAGGAAGCCCAAGGAACCTAGCATGAAGCCATGACCCAAGGAAAGAGATGAAACTAAATTGTAAAAGAAAAAGAATATATAAATATAAAATTATGTTGAACATATATACTAATAACTTAATCTAACTAAATAGAAAATAAAGTAAAACATTGATCAAAAATTTGAAATGGGCAAGGGAATTAAATTAACAACAAATATGAATCTCCATAAATATATGATTAGCAAAATATCAAAGATCTAGCCCATACAAAATTCATAAATCCAATACCTGAAAAAAAAGGGAAAATAAAATCTAATATAATGCTAAGATGTCTAGTGCAGAAATAGCTAAACCTCAAATCTAAAAATATAATATCATAAATCACACTAGAAATAAATTAGAAAACCATCCAAGATGATGAAGTGTTAATAAGTTAGTTGCATTAATGCATTCCTATTGGTGAAGCCCCATCAACACATCTTAGGATGTATTGGAACATGTGCATTGATGCTAATTCTCCTAAAGCCTATATAAATGTGCACACCAACCAAATTTATGGCAATGTTGGTCAATTCCTTAGCCAAAATCTTTTAGTTTTCTCCCATAGAACTTAGCAAAAGTTTTTCTCTGAGTGCCTGTAGTGTGGATTGAATTGATTATGTAGAATTGTATTTGAGTGCAATATGTACCTAGATATAGTTACATGAACAACAATAAAATTGAGATTTCTTCTCTCCATTGCAAACACTTGGATTAGTTTAAGTTTAATTTCTAGCATTCTAATTTAAATGTAGTTTACTTTCTTGTACTTAAGTGTTTAATATTCTAATTTATAAGTAACATAAGTAAGACCACTTCAAGTATAATATACTAATGCTTGGTAATCCCACTAGTGAATACTTGGTAGGTCCATTAGTAAATGCTTGCTAACCTAACAATATTATTATATGTTCAGGATGTGCATAGAAAGTGGGAACGAATGCTCCACTTTTAAGATAGTTTAGTTATTAATTAGTAAAGTTAAATATTGCAACCCTACATTCATTTAATCATTTTATGGATAAAAATAATAATAAAAATTATAAAAATAAATATCTTACATCTCAATCATACTTAGCCATACAAAAAAAGTTAACAAAATTGATGATTGGGAAGATAATGACTAGTAACCACATATTTTACTATATAAGGATATAGGCCACTTAGGTGAAAGAAGTTAATGGAATTTGACTAGATTATGTGTACACACTAGTGATTCATATGGTTGGGCATAGGGAATACCCACTGGTCATCATAGGCATGGTTGTCAAGGATTTTATTTTAGCTACGTGCACTAAGTGTTTTTAGATGGTGAAATCATACAAAGTCATTGTAAGAATGTAACACATCATCTTTAATAAAAATAATGATATTTTATTAAGGCACACTACATAAGAGCAAACTAAAGATGTCTTCTTCTCATAGGGTAGATACACCACCTATTGATGATTTTAACCAGCAACATGACAAGCCTAGAAGGAATGTCGATGAGATACCTTAATAATTGAAGGTTTTCTATGCATATTTGAATCACTATTATCTAGACTTCATTTTCATTCCTCATTGGGATGAACAGCTACACTAGAGATATTTGGATGATAATGTTATGTTGCCTCTCAATTGTTCTATTCCTTCACTGTTCATGGAAACTCTCATGAAACTAGGGCTTGAACTAGTAGACCTAGATTACCAAATGAAGGAGCACCTCTCTAGAGATTACCAATTAATGAAGGTCCAACCCAAAAAAGATAAACTCATGGAGGCACACCATGAAGCCTCCAAGGATAAGAAGGTTCTGATCTCATTGATTTCATAATTAGAGAAGGAGAACCCAAAATTTCCATTAGGGAAATATGAGTGCCAAGTCTCTCCTATCTTCAGTAAGGATAACATGACTCATCAATGGTTATGTTCCACATTGTCAAGAAACCAAGGCAAGGAAAAAATTAGTTTTAGAACTAGGGAAACCTCAAGATCAAGGTTCCCCAGTCATTTACTAGAAGAACAACCAAGGGATCAAAGGAGAAGAGAAAGTTGACATAGCTCTCCTGATTCTCCATCCTCACCATCTTTCTCCTTATCAAACTCCAACAAGAAGAAATGATCAAGGCTAAGATGGAGATGATAGAAGATCCCATCACAAAGATGGAAGGAGAGAGCATAGATAGCAACAATAAGAGGAGGGACATCATCAGAAAAGAAGGTATAGTAGGCCACATCATAGGAGACATAGTGATAAAAAGGTTTACCATAAATATGATGATTATGATGCTTGCTACAAGAAGTATGATAAAAATATTATAGGTAGTTCATATTCTCATGAGGCATAAAAGAGATAGTTGAATCAAATTGCTTGATATAAATAACATCCTTAAGTTTGAAGGAGGCTATTATGCTGATTCACAACATCATTTGCAAGGATTCCATGATATGTGTGCCTTATAGAACATTGATAATGAGTGACAAAAACTCAAACTATTCCCTAGAATACTTATCAAAGAAGTTGAAAGTCAATACCAGTCTTTGGATCAAGAATCTATCCATAGATGGAATATGATGTTGTTGCTATTTAATGATACATATCAAATATGCTCTAGGGTGTCTAACTTGAGGAAAAAAATCCACGGGTGGAATAAAGGTAATCATGAATCCCTTGATGTAGTCTTGGGTAGGTATTGCTCTTTCTTACACTGATGCCTAGGACATGGTTTCTCTTAAAGAGAATAGCTTCATCATATGATAGATGGACTTAAAAATAAAACCAAAGAAGCTCTTGGAATTTATGCCATGGAAGATTGTCAGAAATGAGAGCCCATTGGATCCAAAGGCTTATTGCTCAAGTGGAAAAGGAAGAAGAAGAACTATAAAAGTGAGAAAGTGTAGATAAGTATAATAGAGACTCCTCCATTTGCAAAAGGGAGGTACATTTCTGTGATCCTAAGGATGAAGCACCATTGGAAGAAGTGATACAAAGGAAAACTTTACCAATTCAATAGTTTATCATAGAGATATTGGCTAATGTAGAAAACATGTGAGACTTATTGGATGAGAAGTGTCAAACTATTTTAGAAATTATGAAGGAGAAAATAGAGGAAGGAAACTAGGACACCAATAGAAGAAGAAGAAAGGATGTAGGAAAGAGCTATCATCAATAAAAAGGTAAGGTTGTAGTAGTTGATGAGGTTGTAGATTTTGAAATAGAAGAAGAAGAATATGAAATTTTCCAATATGAACATCCCAAGGAATGTTGTCTTGTACTATCACACCTACAAGAATTTGGGGTCTATGCCTTGAATCCAAAATTTTCAAAAAAGCAACACTAGATGAGATTGCTATTGTACTATAGTGGTGAGTATTTTCACCTATCACATTGATGACTTAAGTTCGATCCTTAGCAATGATGCCAATGATGAACAACAAGTATTCCCTATGCCTTACTATACAAATCAATAGGGTGTAGACATGATCTAATCAAATTCTGTGGACTTCTTTTAGCTAAGTAGCCTATATCCTTAGATAGTGAACATGTGGTTACTGATTGTTATCTCTACAATCATTAGTTGTGTTAGCTTTATTTATATGACTAAATGAAACTGAGGTGTAAGATATTTATTTTTATAATTTTTATAATTTTCTTGATATGTAAAATGATTATATGAAGGAAGGGTTGTAATATTTAAGTTTTCTAATTAACAACTAAAGTACCCTGAATGTGGAGCATCAGTTCCCACTTTTTGTACACATCTTGAACATATAGTAACACTAGTAGGTTCCTAAGTGTTTATTGATGGGTATACCAAGTATTTATTGTTGGGATTACCAGGAATTACTATATTGTATTAGAAGTTGTCATACTCATGTTACTTATGAATCAGAATATTAAACACTTAAGTACAAGATGGTAAACTACATTTAAATTATAATGTTAAAAATCAAACTTAAACTAATTAAAGTGCTTCAATGGAGAGAAGAAGTCTTGATTTTATTGCCATTCATGCAAGTATATCTACGTACATATTGCACTCAAATAAAATTTCACACAGTCAATTCAATCCATGTTGCAAGCAATCATAGGAAAAAGTTTGCTAGGTTCTATAGGAGAAAATTATAAAATACTAATTAAGGAATTGACCAATGATATCATAACTGTATCTGGTGTACACACTTATATAGGCTTTTTGAGGATTAGCATCGATGCACATGTGTCGATGTGTCTTGAGATGCATTGATGGGACTGTGTTGACAAACATGTATTGATGTAGCTAACTTATTGATGCTTCATCACACCCCCATGATTGACTAAAAAATCATCCTCAAGTGAACAAAATAGGACAAAGTTTCTTATAAAATTTAGGAAAGTATAAAACTAATTAACTAAATTTAACAAATAAAATAATTCTTGAGTGCCATTTTGCATGGTTATAAAATTAGTGCAATGTACAAAGAGATTGGAAATTTTTTGATAAAAAACTAGTAGGTGCCTATTGGATGGACAAAGATGAGATGAAGTATTTATACTATGCCTAAGGTTGGAGGCACTTGTGATGTAGAGGATCCTTCATCATGTTTCTATTGTGCTAAAGGCCCCTACTACCATGCTATTGCTACTATTGCTGAAAGTTGAAAGGCATCTAGAAGTACCTTCATCTTTTTCTTGTTGCCTCTTTGGTCATGAATGGTTTAGGTTGCTTTACCTAGGTGAGCTGATGTTGGAATATCACATGGACATGGCAATGTAAGAAATATCTTCTTTAGATTAATAGACTAGGCTCTAAAAATTTTGGAGGAGAAAATGGAGTAAGGAAATCAAGATAAGGATACAAGGAGAAGAAAGAATGTAGAAAAGAGCTACTATTAATCAAAAGGTAAGGTTGCAGAAGTTGATGAAGCTACAAATTCTAAAATAAAAGAAGAAGGATGTGACATCTACCAATATGAACTTCCCAAGGGATGTTGTCCTATACTATCACATCTACAAGAATTTGGGGTGTGATATCCCATCCCAAAATGTCATGGCAAATGTAAAATATATGTTATATTAGACTTTATGCATAAGAAGACAATATACCAAATGTAAAATATATGTAACATTCAAGATTACGTGTAAGGAAATGATAGCAAAATATGTGGGAAGAAAAAGAAAATAATGCTTTATTAATATGGAAGAGTATATTTGGATCATGCTCTAAGAGTGTTCCTTGGGGTTTTCTTCCTTCAACATTTATCCCTTAGAGGCAATCTAGAATTGCCACCACAGTTAGGCCTATTACTTGACCAAAAGAAATGGCCAATCCACTTCCTGTTTTGCATCACCTAGCTCTTATGACTTGCCTATACTAGCTTTGCCACTCCATGCCTGGCACAACCTATAAACTCAGGTATAAATGCCTTAGGTCAAACCCCCAAAGGTTACCTCAAGATACACGTCCATTTTTACAATGCACCCTTTTGGGTCTCAATTATAATTGTCATTTCAAGTGTTGTTATGATAACAATGACACTTTTTATGAAGAGGCACCATATTTATTATGCAACATCATTTAGGAACATGGACATTACATGGAGTCTATGCCTTGAACCCTAAATATGAAAAAATATAACCACTTGGGAGATTTCCTTATCCACAAGGAAATTATTAGTAATAGTTACACTAGAAATAGTATTATTCGAATGGAGTGCCACCTCAATCTCAAAATTACTATCATCAATAGAAAATTCTATAGTCATGGGAAATGTCACCACTAAGGTAGAAATATCCTTATCATCAATTAGACCTGTATGGATATTATGTCCAACAACCTGTATCTCCTAGTAACTCTCCAAGACACACTTCTTTTTTCACCACAATTAACCTCCTAAATATCATAGAGTGTCTACTTAGCAAGTTGAATCTCCTTCTATTTAAACTCCTAACTATCCACCACAATACTCTACACCTCAAAGTTCCACTCCTTTGTCACTTGTAATACCTATGAAAGGTGAGAGACCATCGTAGCCACAATAATGTAATGTCATGCAGACTGTGAAATTATATCTAGATGAAAATTCAAGTGGTTATGAGCATAAGCATTAGAAAAGGGCTTTCTACAGATCTAATATTCCACCTAAACCCCTGCAGGCATCTATGACTACTAATCCTTCTCAAACTACTTTAGAAATAACCAAAGAGTTTCCTTCAAACTAAGGATCCCAAAATATATACATTGTCATGTTAACTCATGTAGTCACAAACTAAATAAAAGTAGGATACCATCCTAGGAAAAGATCTAATCCTAGAAGTCCTCTAATTTACTTACAAATTATAAGAAATAATATGTGCAAAGCTCTACTAGATTTAGGTTTTGGAATAAACTTAATATTCTAAGAAATGTTTAAAACTTGGAACCTACCTTTACTAAAGAAATGTACCATCAGATTAGAGCTTTCTGATTACTTCATCATCATTTCCTTGGGGTTGGTGGAGGATATTATAAGCATTATTTATGGATGTTCCTATCTGATGAGTGGCGAGGTACCCCTACACTCCACCATACGAATACGAGCGTACACGCGCGATCCGGTCGAACTCCGCAGACTAAATGCCTTAACGCCACAAGAAACACTTGGGGTTAATC
>MNCI01014876.1:0-38081 GCA_015680685.1 Gnetum montanum | reverse complement strand
TACAAGTAAGTCTGGGAAGACAACAAATGGTTAACCTTAAGTGTTTCATGAAGCGTGTAGGCACTTAGTCTACAGAGTTCGACCAAATCACGTGTGCTATGCTCATATTCGTATGGTTGAGTGTAGGGGTACCTCGCCACTCATCATTGGCATCGTTTCTAGGGACTAAGTGTTTGTGCGCTAAGTAGGACATAAGAGATCATTTACATCGTTGAGAGCTTAAACGAACCTTAGGGTTAATCAAATAAGAAAAAATTTTATATAACAGTAAAATCAACACACCTTTAAATCAAAATGTCTTCTTCTCACAAGAGCACATCACCTAGGGATAATACAAAGGATAGTTAGAAATCAAAAACACATAGCCAAAATTAGCCAAGTCCTCAAAAATATAGGGTGACATATACTCATTCCGATGAGTATATACCTAATTATAATTTTATCCTCCATCAAGATGAATAGATGCGCTAGAGGGATTTGTTTGATAACATAGTGTTACCTCTAGATCGTGTTGTCTCTAACATCCTTCTCCGTGCTTTGGCACAGATTGGCATGACAGAATTATACACCGAATACGTTGCGGAAGACTTTGACATGAGGGATTATCATCCCAAAAATTTACAATGTATGAGGGATGCAAGGCAGGAGAGCCAACATACATTGTTGAAGGGCAAAGAAGTCTCGCACATCCTTAGTGAAACTAGAGATGGCGAACCACTTACGACGGGTTCTCTATCAAGAGATGTTCCCCCTCCTAACGATGGTGAGGAGGTTGGGTATTAGAACTTATGCTTAATGATATATAACCCTGGTTCTGATTCCCATGAACACCAGCTGTTCATAGAGGGAACAACAACAAAGGACAAGGACGGGCACTTAGATCATCATCACGATCGGGGCCGAAGCCACAGAAGAGAAGGTAAGAAACATTGTCATGATGATGGTTCTACTTCTTCTTCCCCTTCTTCACATCACTCACCCTCTTCTTCCACCTCTGGGTGTAATCATGAAGAGCGTAATAGAGAGGATAAAAGTAAGAAAAATGAGAGACCTCGACGAGAAAGTCAAGAGAGAGGATGAGGGCAAGAACATAGGGAGAGTAGGGAACAACGAAGACATCAAAGGTGTCATGAAAGAGACGATCATGATGAGCCCCTACTTGTAACCCGAAGTATGCTTGACATAATAGAGGTTGTTAGAATTCCCACAAGGCATTTAAAAGATAGTCATATTAGGTGTCTAGACATGAACAACATCCCACAATTTGAAGGGGGATACAACACAGATCCACAAAATCATTTACAGGCATTCCATAATGCCTGCGCCTTGCAAAAAATTGAAAATGAGTGGCAGAAACTTAAGTTGTTTCCCAGGACACTCACCAAGGAAGTAGAAAGCTAGTACCAGTCCTTAGAACTGGAAACCATCAAGAGTTGGAGTACAATGTTAGAACTCTTCAAAGATAAGTATCAAATGTACTCCCGAGTGTCCAATTTGCATAAGCAGATCCAAGGATGGAAGCAAGGAAATTACAAACCCTTGGATGCTTCCATGGCCTGCTACTACACATTGTTACATCATTGCCCGAGCCATGGATATGCACAATAGGATCAACTTCGCCACATCGTGGATGGGCTAAGGCATGAAACTAGAAGAACCCTTGGTACTTATGCCCAAGGAAGACTCTCACAACTTAGAGCCCATGAAGTACATAGCTTTTTGGAATAAGTAGCAAAATAAGAAAGTGAGCTACACAAAAGGGAAAGTGCAGAAGAATACAACCGTGATCCCTCTCTTCGAAAGAAGGAAGCAAAATTTTGCGATGAAGAGGATGAGTCACCAATCGAAGAGTTGGTAAATAGAAAGACCTTGCCGCTTCAAAAGCTCATAACAGAAATAGTGGCTAAGGTAGATGACATATGGAGTTCCTTAGACTCTAAATTTGAAACTCTCTTAAAAATTGGAGAAGAGTCTAAGGTAGAACAAAGTAGTGACAAAGGTAAGACAAAGTGGAGAGATTTAGGCCCTGCACATAACAAGGGTAAAGGGAAAATCACTATCTCTGATGTGGTTTTGGATTTAGACACAAACGATGATGGTGGATGTGAGATCTTCCACTATGACCATCCTAAGGGATGTTTCCCAATCATCTCACATTTACAAGAGTCTGGGGTATATGCACTTAATCAACGGCAAACACCCTAAAGGTTACCTTATCCCCAAGGTAACCCAAGGTAGTTCCACTAACCATTAACGTATTATCCAAGTGGAACTACACCACAACCCATCAAACAGTATCAACAGTGGAAATAAGCACAGTCATGGGGGATGCCATCGCTGAAACATCAGTACCCTTACCGGTAGCTTGACCCTTATGGATATTATGTGCAACAACTAATTTCTCCAAGTGACTTTATGAGTCACACAACTCCCCACCATCACTACCAAGTTCGGGAGTACTTTAGAAGGACTCCTTCTCCTCCGAAAGACACTACATACCCACACCATCCTCCAAATCCATCTGCACCTCTTCCACAAGTAGTTCCCATAACACCTCCTACTCCAACAATGCAAGGGGAACTTCCTCCTCAACCGCAACAACGTCACGCTACGAGAGTTGTAAATATTCAACCTACTACTAGTTCTAAAAACTATAAAAAGAGAAGAGCCTTCTTCAGAACCAAAAGCCCAGACAAACTCTCGCAACAACAAGCGGTTGAGCCCATGTACACTCCTCCACCATCTAACACTTTGGAGTATCCTTTAGTTCAACATCAGAGCCTAACGCATACGGTTATGTTAATGCATATCATCACCGACTGGATCAAGGTAGGACACCTTTCTAGGAAACTAACTAATCCTAGAAGTCCCTTAATCTACCTTCAAGTTGCCGAAAATAAAGCACATAGGGCTCTTCTTGACTCAGGTTCCAGAGTCAACTTAATTTCACAAGAGATGTATCACACCTAGAACCTGCCCTAACTTAAGAAGAGAAACATTCAACTAGAGCTGGTAGACCAGTCCATCACTATTTTCTTAGGATTGATGGAGGACATCATTACCACTGTGTGTGGTTGGTCTTACCTAGCTGATTTCTTGGTGATTGAAGTCAACAACAAGGAAGGGGACTTCCCAATTATAATGGGAAAGGCATGGCTTAGTATAGTAGATGCATGCCTTAGGATCTGCAATCTTTCCTTGGAAATCTCTAAGATAAATATTTATGGAAAGATCAAGAAGAGAAAAGTTCCATGCATCACATACAATGATTCATCGGGTGATAACATGGAGGAAATGCCTCCACGCAATAGGTGTACCCTTAAAAAACTTTGAAATAAATATGCCTATATGTAGCAACCACACAACCAGTAGAAGACACCCTGTGGTTGACAGCTACTAGAAGGAGCAACCAAATATGCATGGAACAAACTTAGGCACTAACTCATGCTAACAACAAAGGCATAGACACATTGGAGTATGAGCGTCATCTACTTCCATCCCTTAATCTAAGAACATCAATGGGGAGAAGTTGGTCACTGTTACGAAATTCAAACAGGAGCTCATTATTTTGGATCTCTCCCTTTCCACTCAGTCATGGGGGATATGGGCACCTATGCTAACCATATGGAGCCCTCAGTTATTTTTCGATTTTTGTTTTACACATTTTTGTTTTACATGTTTTTTTTTACAATGTTTTTGTTTTACACGCTTTTCTTTTACAACATTTTTGTTTTACACGTTTTTGGTTTACACGTTTTTGTCTTACACGTTTTTGTTTTATAACTATCTGTAACTTTTTTTTTACAACATCATTATTCTTTCTCATTTTGTGTGTGTGTGTGTGTGTGTGTGTGTGTGTTAAGCACCCTATAAGTTTGTCATCCAATAAGTGTTCGGAATGATGGTATGAACTTTTTTCATATTGATTGCTAATGTTTGGTTTTTACCTTTAAGTCACAATGTTGATACTAAAGTATGTTTCTTTTGATATGGCAGGAAATGAGTTCACTCCATCCATCCATCCACCAAGTTCTATGGTCTCTCTCAGCTTGGAAATGTACAGTCCCCTTGTAATAAGAACTTTAATGAATCAGTGACTAGGAATTTCTCAAACTAAGGAAGGACTCAAGGATTGAAATGGGTGTGACTTCAAGGGAACTTGATGCTTTTGTGTTGGCCATTCTCTTGGGTGCTTGGATGTTTTCTTTTTGAGTTTTCTCATCGTTCTGATGTTACCCCAATTATCAGCAGCTAAGACAATAAAAATAAAAATTCTTTTCATGGTGTGGTTCTCATGCATAAAAACACAAAATACAAAAAAAAAAAGAAAAGACTATGTGAGAATTCAAAGCACACCCCTTAGAAGAAATAAACTTGGGCTACAAGCATTGGTTATGGAACCAAAAGTATTCCCTCTAACTAAGGCCCTTTTCGCTTCCCATTCTCTCCTTTGTTTCGTTGGAATGGTGATGACTCTTAGGGAAGGCATCCTTGTTATCTGCATGGATGGTTTAGCCGAATGCATTGATGCGAAGTCACTAGATGTGATTGGTTTAAGGCCAGATTTGGAATGGGATTTGCTACGTCACATTAATCATGAAATACACAAGGGGCTGTACACCACCTTCTTCTTGAGACTCCATTCCATTCTCTTCTCTCCATCCTTCTCTCCATTGTTCACCTCATTGCTGGTTGTATCATTAGTGTATATATTTTGGTTGATGCATTGTTTTCTTTTTGGTAAATTATTACGGTTAAGTCTTTAACTCTTGTTCCAAATAACATTCCCAGAGCCTACGGACTCTTTGAATGTGGGTTTGTCAGGGCATTAAGGGCATAAGCCTGCTTTGGGGAGGACCCACTGACATTCTTATTTGGTGTACCAATCAACTTCTTTTCCCTAATATTTTTGCAATAAATTTTATTTTGTTCATTACCATCTTAACATCCATTTCCTCGTTGCTATAGTTTTCCCTTTTTATCTATCTTTCTTACTCCTTTCTTTTTTCCATTCTAACGCTATCGGAGGTCCATGATTAGTCATGGGGGTACGGGACTCGATTTTTCGATTTTTCTCGTAGCCCTGAATTTTTTGATTCTCTTCCTAACCCCTACATCTTCGATAGTCACCATTTAACATATCTCCAGACACATATCAGCCATACCACAACCTAGCCAATGAAATTGCACCGAAGCAAGGTATTAACTACATTGAAATTCATTTACCCTTGCTAATATGAGATTACATTGTGTGTGCAGATGGCAATCATGCAACAATGGATTGGATCTAGAAGGAACACATGGAATGGAGTAGCGTTGGAAGTAGCTATGCAAGGATTAATATTGATGGTGCGCTTACCGATGGACAACGGAAGGCGTAATCTTGGAATTGGCAGTAGCAACACTTCTTTCTCTCTCTCTTTCTCAGCTACCAACTAAGGCCTGATGTCATTGTAATAAGGTGTTCACCCTTGTTGTCATGAACACTAGTTTTGTCAAGTCTTGTAATGATGATCCATTCACATATCATCCCATTAGTTCCATTCCCCTTAATAATCCCATACCTTTCCAATATTTTGTAAGGAACTCGAGGATGAGTTTTCATTCAGTCATGGGGGTATGATGAGACACGATATTGCATAGGCCATGATATCGCTTTGTCCCTTGCGATATCGCGTACGCGATATCGCGGTCCGTCGCCATATCTATAAATAAGAGGTGGCTCTCCCTTATTTCCTCATCCTGGGTTAGAAGTAGGGAAACTCTGGCAACTTGATCACTCCAAAGAAAGAATATTTTCCATGTGCCCGCAGTAGGAGTCCTAGAGTGAACGAATCTTTATTCGAGCAACATTGTACCTGAACACAAGTTGTGTACGGCAATAAAGACGAACTTGTTTGGATAAACCTTGAAGTGCATGAAATAATATTTATTTAATGTTATTTATTGCTTTCTCTCTCACCCTTAAAATCCTAGAACGCGCTATGAGTACGACTTGATTACGAGCATCTAAGGATGTGTACGGTTAATCAAGGAATAAGCTGCTCATCACGATGCGGTATGAGTATGACTTGGTTATGAGCATCTAGTGTGACTACTTAGTAACCCAGTGGAATTTTTAGGATCTACGCTTGGTAATCCCAGTGGTATTCATGCACCAAGATGTGTACAGTTAGTCAAGGAATCAACTGCTCATCGCACTTAGGCTAGATTAGCTTCCTCAACCCTTTCCTCCTAGTTAAGTGCCTTTAGTATGACCACTTTGAGCACGTGCATTACACGTGGTGATCCTAGCAATGATTAGCATTTGGTAGCTGCGGTTGCATCAGTTCAGGGTGTGTACGGTAAGTGGGAACCGATGCTGATGCTAGGTAATTAGGACTTAGTCATTAGTTAGAGTAGTAATTAGTTTCTCAACCCTTCACCTCGATAGCATAGGAGAAAACCATAAAAGAATATAAAAATCATATACCGCTGACTTACTTAACCATACACCGTAACAACTACAAGTAAGTCTGGGAAGACAACGAATGGTTAACCTTAAGTANACAAGTAAGTCTGGGAAGACAACGAATGGTTAACCTTAAGTGTTCTGTGAGGCGTGTAGGCACTTAGTCTGCAGAGTTTGACCTGATCATGCATGCTACGCTCGTATTCGTATGGTTGTGTGTAGGGGTACCTCGCCACTGATCAGTTGGGCATAAGGGTACCTCACTACTCATCAACTAGGATCTTCTAGAACCATTAGCAAGGATTTTTCCTTTTGGTTGTTTTGTAATTCTTATGTGATATCCCCATATAAGGCTTGAAATTGAGAAAAATACTTCTCAAAATGTTGTCTAGTGTTATGTAACCTACAATATTCATTTAGAGCTACATCTCCTAGGTTTCAATTTGTCTCATTATGTTGATTTTTTATCTCAACATTATTGCATTTTAGCTTAATCACTTCATTAGAAAGCTTTTATAGAAGGGTTAAGACTTCATTCATTTGGGGTTGACCCTCAACTTTAGGTAAGTTGAAGGTTTATGTGGTCTCATGGTTAGTGAGAAATGGTATGGAGGGAGAATTGATAATAGATTAAAGTAAGGCATTTGATTGATCATCATTTAGGCCAAGGTTTTGAGGAAATAAAGAAGAAGAAGCATTTGGACTTTGAATATTTGGTAGAGAGTTGAGGATCAGAGCATTAGTTTGAAAAGGATTCAAGACTATTTGGATCTATGGACCTAAGCTAAGACTTCCAAATTAGGATTGTAATGAGTTTGCAAGAGTGATTTGTTCAAGTTTAATTTCTTTAGACATGGCTCTTTACAAGTTGGTGATATTAGGATCAGATTTGATTACATATGTAAAGAAGGGATCTATGGTTGAGAGGAAAAAGTTTAAGATTACTTCTAGTTGTGATTGCAACTCACTCGGAACCTACGAAAATTTCTGGAGAAATCTTAAAGAAATTTTTGATAGTTTTCCCACTAAGCATTTGGAGGCTAGTAAAGTTACTAGGAGCTATAGCAAGGCTAGTGAAATTGTCAAATTGGAAGAGGAAACATGATTTGAAGTTGTTCTAGGTTGAGATTGAGGAGTTTGAAAGGGTTAGAAACCATTGAGTTCCTGTACCTTGGAAGGTAGTGACAAAAGACCTATAGGCCACATCATGTTGAACTATGTTTTGAATGCCTAGTAATATCTCAAAATTTTGAAGATGTTGACAAGAATCATTAAAAGAGGGATTGAAAGAAAGGAAAGTATGTTGAAGAGGTTTTGGAACTGAATTAAAGTTTTAAAAGTTGAAGATTGTTAATCAAAGGTTGGGCTATAGGGTTTGCCATATTTAAAGAATGTAAGAACTTAGATTTAGGTCTTGTAGGAATATGACTTGGAAAATTGTTGGGTAGGAATTTTTGTCTTGTTATTTTCCTAGTTTGAGGTTTAAGAGTTTCACTAGGTCCAACCATAAACTAGGTTAACCAGAAAGATGATATTTTTTTAAAAAATTTTCCTTTTGGATTTTTGATCAAAGTAAAAAAGATAGGAAAGAAAGGAAATTGAAACTAGGATAAGATATCAAAGGAATAAAAGTTGGTTGAGGAAAACCATAATTATAGCCCTCCTTCTAGTGTGAGAGAGGGTGTTGATGTGAAAATTCAGACTGTAAAGACACACTAACACACAATGCCCTCAAGTGCTCAATTTTACAAGGCTATTTCCTAGGGCACCTTGCTTATGGGAACAAATAGCCCAAGAGTAGTCTTGAGCGGAAGAAAAACATTATTAATAATTTAAATAAAATCAGTAAATTTGAGAATATTAAATTTTTTTCAAATAGAACCATTGAAGATGAAATAATTTAGAAAGATTATAATATTTAGAACGAAAATAACAAGAAGTAGAGAAAAGAGAGAACTTAGCAAATTCATTAATGGCTACAAGTAGCCATGGTGGTAGTACATAGAAACTACAACAAGTGGTATCGACAACATGCAGACAACAACACCATCCTAAAATGACTAATAGCAATAACAAAAAACAATCATCCAACAACAACTAATTATAGGTAACAAAGCTAGCACTAGGCAATGAGTTGCATGTAGCAATAAAAACACTAATATTCAAAGGGAAAAGGGGTATAGGATGATGAGATGGTGGGATGGAATAAGAGAAGGAAAGGGAGAAGCAAAGAAGAAGCAATATATGAAAATAAAGAGAGAAAAGCCAAGAGACGTTTCCTTCTTTTGATGATGATCCTCTTCATCTATGTGTATGGGCTTTTATAGCCCTTACCTTCTTCTCCTCCTCCTTATTTTTCTCCATATGTGTCCATCAATCAACAACAGTAAGTTAAAAATCAATTAATTATAAAATTAACTGAGAGTAAATCAATCAATCAATTATAAAAAAAACTAAGAGTAAACATGAAGTTAGTAAATAAAACATATCCATATTTACTTATATATTATGGTTACTATTATTATTATATATTGATTTTTTAAAAACAAGAAACAAAACTCAAAATCAATAGATGCTGGAAGAAAGACAACTATGACAATGCAAAGGGTGACAGTAGCTCTCTTAAGGAGAATGGTCGTAGCTATAGGACGACAATGCAAATGGCAGCCAAAGGGCACAAAGAAATAGCACAAGTGTACAGGTCACAGCAAGGAGCAAGGGGATCAGTAGAGCAATGAAGTGCTCATAGTGGTGTAGGGTTTGAATGTGGCTTAAGTAGTGGACAAAGCTATAGCAGAATGCATGGGGATTTGACAGAGTTTCGACAGTGTAGGATTTTCTATGGTGGGTAGCATAGGGGTGTGGATGACAGGATGGCAAGGCAAGGAAATCAACAAATTTTTCTATTATGTGGATCATTGTGATTGAGGCATAGGAATAGTAGGAGACGCAAGTACTAGACACGGTGCACATCTCTCTAGAATAAGGTGATGAGAGGTTGGTGACGACAAAGGATGGTGCTACTGAAAGGGTTTCAATAGCATGGTGGTGCAAAGGCTAAGAGCAACAACATACATCAGTAGAGATCTAGTGACATGCAACGTTTGAGTTGAAGTGGCATTAGCAAGTTACATGTGAATAGGTTGTGGTGATAGGAGAGGGTTTTGGTGGCACTGGTAGCTACACAAGAGGGTTCATGTAGCAATGGAAGTGTAGAATGGCATGTAGTGGAAAATAGGCATAATGGCATATTGTGGTGGAAGAGTAGCAAAGATCAGCAATAACAATGCTTGTCATGAGTCTTGGCCCTAAGCAGGAAAGGGTTTCAAAACCAAAGGTAGATGAGATGTAAAGAAATGTAGGATGGGCATGAAGGTGAGCAATACTAGTGTACTAAGAGAGAACTAGTGTTGTCCAATTGACCATGGAAGTTATCTCAAGTCGTTTATGGGAACACTACTTTTCATTTGAATTCTAAATTTGATTATTATTCTATTCATGACCAGTTAAGTTTTTAAGTTAATGATAAGGCCCCATTCATGGGTGATGTTGAGTCAACAAAATGTAGCCTTCTATGTAGCCCACCAAATTAGACCCGTTGAGACAAATGACTTGAACAAAAGAACTACACTTACCAAAAGAAAAAGGATCAAAGTAGAAGATGTCAGTCCAATTACAAGGATTGGGGAAATTTGGTATCCAATCATAAAGTGTATCTTTTGGATGAAGAAGGGAGGACTTGAGTGCAAGAAGAGCTTGCACTTCATTGGTATGCACATAAGGAATTAACAAGGATATTCCTAATAATAACAATTATACAGACACATACATCGCTAACAAATCAATACCAACTTCTAAAGTAGTTCCAAACTAGGAAATAGGGCAATTTCCAAACCTCTAGTTGGATTAAGTATGGATTCTGAATAGGTATGCTTCTTATAGAGGCAAAATACCTCTGTTACTACTACTTGATGATGAACTTTCCACTGCATTTCCACCTCAATCACAAATTTATTCTACTTTGTGTGAAAAAATACCATGTGGATGATGCCATGGCTGATTTTTTTGAACTTTTTTTGGTTACTATGCACATCAAATTTAGGATTACGGAATTAGTTAAACTCACATGTCTGCAATGCCACTTCATTACGCAAAGAAAAGTAAATAATGAACATAGAATAATATGAAGATAGAACAAGATTTAATTAATTGATCAAGACAACAGATCTAAGTGTGAAGAGTCACAAAAGAAATAATTACCAATTTTTTCCTAATCAAAAAGAAACTATCATTACAAATAATTAAAAAGAAAGCATGTGGTGCATATTTTACATTTGTTCAGTAGGAAATTTCGATCTATAGGTAGATAAGGATGATCTAAATACATATGTTTAAATAATATAAAATTATTTTAGTTTTAACAAAATAAAACATATTAACATAATAATACATATAATAATAAACAAAAAATTATAAGTTAAAATTCATTAAATTTAATTAATAGATAAAGCTTAATTTTCCTAGACTATCTATGGCTTAGACTTGATTTTGACCAAGAACATTCCGATTTTCTTTTAATTGTACTAGACGAAATTTCCATATTTTTAAGTTGCAATGATGGTGTCAGCTTGACTTTGTCTTGAACTTTGCTTTACCCTAAGAATAATACAATTTTTTATGCACAATAAATGAAGGGATGATGAGTAGTGAAGTATCCAACACCCAACCATACAAGATACAAGTGTTCACACGCAATCCTAGTCGAACTCCGCAAATAAGGTTATGTGATTATACTAGTAATTAGTTAGTGTTTGTGATTTTTGTCTTCCCACATGAGTTAGCAAAATCAATGTGTATGGTTTAACTCATAGTGAGGTATATGATATTGATGTTGTATTGGCCATTGTGCTTCTAATAAACATGAAGTAAAAGTAAAGGTTTCAAAATCTAAGTAATAGTAAAACAAATATAAAATACCCTATGCGATGAGTGGCTGATTCTAATCTTCCAATCACACCTTGAACTTTGTTTAACTGCTACTAGGATTACCAAGTACCTCACTACTAGACATACAAAGTGATAGTACTACTAGGTTACCAAGTAGTTACACTTATGTGCTCGAGATCAGTCGTACGCATTCTAATTAATGACATTAAAAGTAAATTGCAAATAATCATAAACCTTAACTATGAAAATATTAAAATAGTAAACTAATTGAAAACAAAAATAAAACTAAGTGTTTCTGTAATGATGTAGAGTAATCTCGATCTTTATTGCCAGTCATGTAATGCGTCCAAGTACATCATACTCAAATAAGTACTGAATTCAAGAAAACAAAATATTTCACTCAATTACAAAACATCACACTATGAGCACACACTAATAAGTACTGAATTCAAGAAAACAAAATAAAAGAGTTCTATTACTAGGCTATCAAATCTACAAAGGATCTATGCAGCCAAGTGTTGCTTATATAGGCTAGCATGCATTCCACGATATCGTTTGATAACGTATGGTAAGGTACACTAACATATCTACAACATTGTAGATACAATATCGCAACAAAAATATTGTTGACTTAAAATTTTTAGATTTATCATACCCCCACGACTAACTAAAAACTTGTCCTTAAGTTAAAAAAAAATGAGGATGGAGTTCCTTACAAAATTGGAAGGTAGATTTATATGACACTCAATTCTATATAAATGACTCTCTAGTGTTGAACTAGAGTTTACAAAAATGAGCATATGACATGACAATTTTGACAAAAAATGAAAAAAAAAATTGGCAAGGTTGGGTATAGCCTTATGTTGTTCTGAGTGGAGATGGCTCTTCCATAGGTTTCTTTCCCTTGTCATTAGGCTTCTTGAATTGGTATCTATCTAGAAGTGCCTACAACTTCTCTTCTTTCTTTTTGGGATCATGGACCATCCATACTGATGAATTAATGTTGGATAGATTTCACACACTTCATGGACATGGTAGTTGCGAAAACATCTAATTAGCTTTAACGTACCATGCCTCAAACTATCATCGCTTTTCTTCAAAAGCTATGGCCTTTTTTCTAAGTTTATGATAGTCCGTTAATCTTCTAGCTAGATTTTCTGTTACATACTTTTGCCCCTGGTAGGCTACCTTCACTGCTTCTAGTTCTGAGTTTGCTCCTTGAAGTTTCTATAGAGCATCTTTTTTATCTGCAAACTCCTTTTGATATACATAATATGTGGCTACTACTTGCTATTCTAGTTCATTTTTGGGCTACCTACTATTAACATTACCAGGTTAGCATAATGAAGGTTTGCTAATGCCATGTATTCATTCAAGTCTTCAATCTACAGGTCTTTATTTTTCACTTCCACTTGATAGGTTTGGACCATGCTATCCAAGATGGATTGCCACTCAGGATTTTGTGCTGCAATAAAACTAATTTTGGCCTTTTCCATCTAAATCTCTTTCTCATTTATCTACTTCTACATGCCAATTGGTCTTAGAAGTGTTCTTTGAGCCTTTCATGTTTCTTAGATTCATTTTTCCAGGTGCTGATTTTTGTCTAATGGCACCTACCTCCTTCATAGAGAGGATTTTTTTTTCTCTTACAAGGTGGCTCATATCTTAGTTGACCTTCATTGACTACTCTCTCAATTGATGGATGCTTTCTTCTAGATAGTTTTTCTATTTTTCTACTATGGTCAACTTCATGTTGTCTACAACAAGTTGTTTGTTTTCTTTCTATAAGGAAACATGTGCTTTGGCATGGGCATATGATTAGGATTCAACTACCAAATATTTCCATACTAAATTTTCTTTTTCATCTGATATATCTTTATTGTTCCTCAAGAGGAAATTAATCTTCTCAGTTCTAAATTTTGCTATCTAGTCTAGGGCTATGAATTGAGTTGGATTTTTCCTTTCTACTCTCAGGGCTACAAGCTCTTCTTGTAATATGTGAAGCTCATACTCAGCATGTTCTACCCTAGTTTCCACCATGATTAATTTTCCTTTGGTGAAAATAAATTCAAACTGTGTTACAATGATATCACTAGGAATATCAAATAGATTTTTCATCACGTGTCCTATCTACAGTAGTCTATCCAACACATCTTCATGTTTTGCAAGATTCATAGAGGTACCACCTAGCATTTGAGCATCTTTGGTTCTAGAAATATCAACTTGTGAAAATATGTACATTAAATGATTCTTTGATGTGATTTGTAATCGCTTCTGTGACTCCTACTTCATCATGGTGCTGCATGACCACAACTGTGGCTCCTTCTCCCGATTCAAGAACCACTTCAAAAGATGCAATATTTCTAGAAATCTTTTGTGACCACTGGGCCTCTCCTCCTAATTACAACAATATCTATCCACTAGTAGGGTTTGTTGAGAAGGTTGTCTTGACTGCATCATCAATAACTTTGAATAAACTGGCTACTTCCCTACTTCCTCAACTAATAGTTTCTGAAATTTGCTACAAATAACTCATTAAAGGTTTGTAATCTTACAACAGTAGTGGTGGAACATGTGGTTCCTACTACTATTATATTGTGGGTTAGGTTGTCTCCTTGGTGCTTGGTTATTCTTCTAATTGGCCCTTTTTGAAAGGCCCTGGCTTAAGCATTTTGTCATAGGAAGCATTTTGTGCCTTCCTCAATGCATCATTTGTATACCCTTGGATACCAACTCATTTACATAACTTCTGAATAAGGAAAGGAAATGGAAGTGTTAACTTCCTTTCCTTTTTTTCTTTGAACCAACTTTTGATTTCTGTGAAGTAGAGGTGAGTGATGATTACATTGAATTTTTCCATTAATATTGTACTTTCTCTTGCCACATATGTAGAGATTTTATTTAGTCTTTTGGTAGGAAATAGGTAATAAGTGTCAAATTTAAGGTAGATCTTTTCTTCTGTAGTCAATTCACTAT
The DNA here is from genome assembly GCA_015680685.1 of Gnetum montanum. Classification (NCBI taxonomy): domain Eukaryota; kingdom Viridiplantae; phylum Streptophyta; class Gnetopsida; order Gnetales; family Gnetaceae; genus Gnetum; species Gnetum montanum. The sequence goes on along the minus strand of MNCI01014876.1, from coordinate 23,707 downwards.
ATTCTTTATCTTCCTTGCCATACACCCATTGTAACCATAGTTTCTTGGCATCCTTGTCAAATCTAGTTGATATCTATGTCACCTTTGCTCCTTGATTAGGCACATTCAATACCTCTACAATTGCCTTAACTAAGTAAGATACTATGATTCCTTCAATTTTGACTATAGCATCAACTTCTTGATTTTTCCAAAATTGGAGTGTTTCTCCTATATACCATTCCCCATTGGTTATTAGAGTATGCCACAAAGGAGATGATTGAAGTTAGGTCGTAACAGCGTCTAGAGAAAATTTCAAAAATGAACCAAAGTTAAGTTCCATAATTACTATCAAGATGATGAATTTTTCCTAAATAGCCTAAAGACATTCAAGTGAGAGTGTAAGTTGTTGTCCTTTGAGCAGATTGCTCTATGGTAGGATTTTGTTCATGAATGCTAAAGGATTGTGCTTCCTACTCTCCTTGTTCTGTTTGTATATTTTTCTCACTTACTTGTCCTCCTCCATAGCCTCGTGGTCTTTTGCTTACTAGTCATGGGAGTTCTCCTTGTGCTCCTCTTTTTGGGACCATCTACAATCAATCAAGGGTTTGGAATTACTAGAATATTCTTGTAAATGGGAAAAAATTTAATACCTTACTCATACCCTTAGTTATATTGAGTTCTTAGTTCATTATCATTGTAGAATTAGAAAAGTTTTTAATAAAAACCCCATTAGTACTTTAAATGAGTGGTATGATCAATTAGAAGTCTTATTAAAGTGTTTTTGGCCTTAACATGAGTGATTTACTTTAAAAATTATTAATATGTTTCCTTAAACTTACCCTTATAATACCTTCCACTTGTTAGCAATTTTGAAAAAATCAACTCAAATTTCCCTTACTAGCACGTACACACCCCCCTCCCAACCACCCACCCCCACCCTGCAACTAAGGTGATTCCTCTGGTATCATGTAGATTTGAAAATTATATGAATCAAGGTAATAATGAGCAAGTTATGGATGCTAGAAGTTGGAGTGTTAGAGCTCTTGGCTACAAAGAAAATTGGCAACAACTCCCTTCTTATGAAATTCAAAAATGAAAAAATTTTTCTAACTCCCCCATGCTATATATAGTATTTATGCATGTGATATCATAAATGCAACATTGCAAATGTGATATCGTAGGTGCTTGCAATATCATAGATATGATGTAACCATAGAAAAATCAAAATTTTTGAATGTTTTTCTTTGAAATATTTGAGTCCCATAAGATAGTTGGAAGATATGCATCATGTTGAAAGGGCCTTGACATGGAGATGATGCTTCAGTTGTGAATAATAAGTGTTGAAAGTCTATGATTAAGGAATCTTGGGCTATGAAAGCATATGAGGTATTGATGAAAAGGATGAGAAAGACAACATTGTTTTGCTATTAGAACAAATATTATGAGTGATATGGGAAGTATTTATTATTATTTATTGGAATTGGAAGACTCAAGATGATGTGGAATCTCTTCGCAAGTATAAGATACAATAGTTATACAAGTGGGTCCTCCCCAAAGTAAGCTCCAACTCTTAATTCCCTTGTATAACCACACCTAAAAGTGTCCTTAGGCACTCAAGAAGTTAAATGTAAGACATACCTATTTAGCAAAACACACATGTTAGTATCACCAAATTGGAAAAGTCATAAGTTATGATTATTCAAATAGTGAGACGAAGTGGTTTTAGAAAGGATTGTAGAAATCAAGATGTGAGGTATCTTATCATAGGTATAATGAACTCTTGTGTTTTATTAGTGGTTAAGGTAATAATTAGCCTTTATGTCTAAGATTCAATGTAACTCCAGACCACATTCTAATGACATTGCATTGTTTCATTTCTTGGAATCAAAATTGTAAGACTATCAATGTTACAAAGAGTATTATCACTTGGCATATTGTCTAGGGGAGGAGTTTATTCATGGCACTTTATTTTTATTTTTTTATTTTTGCATTTCTAAGAAGCTGCCTACCATCAAGCATGGGTAACATGTCTTTCTAGTGGAACCTCCAAAAACTTGTTTTGTGCTCTTTTATTTATTATTTATGTCAACCTTTTTAAGGTAGCACTTATTTTACTCTTACTTCCATTTTTCATTAGATCTACAAAGATATAATACAACCTTAGTAACATGATAGAACTTACAATAATAATCCAAAAAGAATCCACAAGTTCCCTTGATGTCACACCCTTTTCATTCCACTTGGTTCATCACTTTTCTATGTAGGCATAATGATCACAAGTTTATTCTTAGTTTGATGATGGAAAGAATATCATTATGGCCATTGTAAGAATCTGTTAGTAATGGAATGGATGGATGGATGCAGTGGACTCACTGTGCAAATAATTAGTCTCTTATGACTTGATTTCATAGAGAAATTTTCACCTTATTGGGCTACATCTTGCCTTTATTTCAATGTCTTTTATTAATGATCAAAAACTATTTATAAAGGGTTTGAAACAAAATATAAAAGAAACAGGAAAGATGGTAAAAATTATGAAAAAGTATAAAAATGAAAAATATTAAAAATCTAAAAAAATGAAGAAATGAGAAAGTATAAAAGTATGAGAAGAATGTAAAATAATGTGAAAAATGAAAAGAATTGTAAAAAAAAAAAGAAAAATCACTTATTAATTCCTAAGTCATGATAGGGCATCTCCCCCATGACTAAACTCTTGGGCAAGTGTTTGGAAAATGCTCCCCAAATCTCCTGGATCATACAATTTGGGTGATTCTCTTACCATCCTTAGGGCTTTTACTTTCTTATGATTATCCCATGTGATCTTGATGATAGTTGAGTTTTGACCATCTAAGTTCTTGTTTTCCTTTCCTACTGGTATGTGTTTATGAGTTAATATTTTCATTTCCAAGTCCTTAGTTGAAGTCATTTTCTTCATATAGGAATTAGTAAGTGGTTCATGTGAATCCATTCATATGTTTGACAAATTAAGGTTCTCAGTTAGTGGCCACGTAGTGTCTTTTGATTTTGTGGCTTTTGCTCTCTTTTTTTTTTGTACACATTTGCGTTTCATTATTACTAGGGACTGTTATGATGTCTGTGTTAGTACTTTGAATGTTTTGTTCACTATTTCACCCTTCTCTTTTAGTAGTTACACATGGAATTATTTGTGTATGGATGGCTCCATGTTTATCCTCTTTAGAGATCTCCATAGATAAATCTCTCATGTTTAGCCTAGCATCAATGGTGCTAAGCCATGCCCTCCCCATGATGATTGAACATTCCTTATCAGTATCCTTCACATCGATCATCAAGAAGTCTACTAGGTAGGACCACCCATTGACAATGGTTACTACATCATTAATCTATCCCAAAGGAATGGCAACAAATTGATCTACAAGCTCCACATTGATGTTGCATTCTTTGAATGGTGGTAGGTTCCATGTTTGATATGTGTCGTAGGAAATTAAATTAACTCTGGAACCTGAGTCTAGTAGAGCTTTACACGATAGATTCCCAGCTACCCATAGATAGATTAAAGAAACTCCTGGGTCAATTCACTTCTGTGGGAGTGGCCCTACCTTAAGCCAATCGGTAAGAACTGTAGTAAGCATGATAGTCTATATTTTTAAACTTGATGATGCTGGAAGCTTGTCAACAGTGAGAAAATCTATTTTAGGAGAAGATATTGATAAAGCTCCTATTCTAGTAGCCTTCTTTGGACTTGTCCTAAAGAAAGGATGTTTCTTTATTTGGCCCTTAGCATTGCTAGTAAGATCTTCTATTCATACATTTACTACCCTTGCATCCTTCTTCTTCTACAGTTGTGATGGAAGTTCACCCTACATTGTAGGTGGTGGCACTAGTGGCAAGGGATTTGGATTGGGATTTGAGAGATCAGCTACTTGTGGATGCATATGTAAGTTCGGATTAGTCCTTGGTGGTATCAGTTGGTAGTATTCTGGTGGATGATATTATGGATTTTAAATAGTGGTGTTTGTTGGTCAGATAGGACGCTGGACATAGTATCCATAAGAATTAGGTTGTCAATATGAATACTGTTGGCATGACAGTGACATGGCCCATGATTATAGTTGCTGTGACTATTGATGGTAGTGCTCCTACAATTGTGGCAAGGCTTCACAAGGATAGTACGTTGCTTGAGATTTTCATTTGTAGTTACCTTGAGAATAAGATAACTATTTGGGCATTTGATTTTGAATGAATCATGGGTTAAGTGCATATGCCCAAATTTCTCGAAAATGCTTAGGATTTTCATACTAGCACATGGTGCAACCTTCATCATCTATGGAAATGATGTCTAAGTACCCAGCTACTAAAGCAACTTTGTCCTTTTGTCCAAATTCCTTCTTCTTCTTTTTATCTCTACCTCTATTGAGTGTTTGTTCTACTTATCCTCCACAATCTTTAGTGCTCTTGTACATCATTCATCTACCAAATCCCACATTTTCACTACTTATGCTACTACATTGACAATAGATTTCTAAATCAATAGTGTCTCCTTCGTGATGACCTAGCCCAAGATTTCTTCCTCTTGGATATCACATACCCATGCATCTCTTTTCCAAATTGATGGATCCCTATTGTATTCTTTAGCTGATTCCCTTTTTCTGAGTTCTCCTTTTTCTTTTTCGACTTGATTGATAAGTCTTTCAATCTGATGGATAGGTAATTCTAATAATCTTCCCTAGGCATAAATCCCAAGGGTCTCTCTTGTTTTGCTTCTCAGCACATCCATGATGTGCATTAGCTATTCCTTTGATGAAAATCCATGACCTAGGCATTTGTATAATAGTGAATAATATCTGCCCATTGCTGCATCAAGGGTATCATGAGTCCATTGTTTCTAGTTCTGGATTTGCTTTCTTAGGTTTGATACTCATGAATATGTCTGATATTTGTCATTGAAAATTTCAAGCATGGTACTCTAGCATGTAATGAATTTAGGTTCCAGTGACCTATACCAACTTTTTGCTTCCTTCACAAGTATTCTAGGAAATAGCTTAAATTTTTTCCAATCACTCTCTATGTTTTCAAGGACATAGGCATCATGGAGTTCTTGAAGGTGATGGTAAGGATCAATGTTGTAACCTCCTTCAAATTAGGTCATGTTATTCATATCTAGCCATTTGATTTGGCTATCTCGCACATGCATGATTGGTATGTACACTACTTCATGAATGTTGATCATGTTCTAGATTGTCATAAGGGGTTCATCATCATGATCAAGTTCATAGGCTCTAAGGTAGCGGTGAACCCTTCTATGCTCATGCCTCTCTTGATCCTCTCTTCTCTCTCTATGTCCCCTTCTTTCATACTCCTCATCTTCTAAATCAAAATATCTTGAGTATCAATCATGATGACCATGAGCTCTTCTCTTTTCCCTATCAAAATCTTAGTACTTGTGTTGTCTCCTATCATAGCCCTCTAATAATCATAATGAAGCAAAGGAGTTAGTAGTAGAATGGTGTCAACTGGTTCTCCTTTCATGACTCTTGTGAGTTTCCTTGTAGGACTTAGCAGGATCCCTTAGCCTAGAGTCTTGCTTGTATCTTGAGACAACAGCCTCCCCCTTGTGTGTCTCTACCAGAGTAGAGGGAAGTTGGACTTTAACAAGTTCTTCTAGTTTGATGATAGGTGTCTTTGATGGCTCCTCATGTTTCTGGTGGAGTTGTTCTGAAATGAACTTATCAACATCAACCTCTTCTATTATAACAGATGTGTTGGCTTGCTTCCCTTTGGTATGAACATGCTTGATTTCCAGAGTGGCATCTCTTTTTATCTGCTTCCTTATAGCTTTGTAGGGTCTGGTCATGTGTTGAGTCACATGATACCCTTCTTGAATCTAGTCCAAGTGCATTCATCTTAGATCAGTTTGTAGCATGTTTGATGTTGCACATTCTAGACATAGAACTATGTTGCCTTGGATATCTCTCCACCTCATTTGTCTGTCCTAATAAAATATGAAGGTGAAGTATGGATGGTATGGATCAGTGTGAGCATAAGTAATACATGTCTACATTGGCATACCTCAGTCTTCTTCATTAGCAATTCTATCACTACTTCTTCTTGTTTCCTTAGTAGGTGATAGTTGATCATTATGTGAAGCCATGTTATCATTTCTTAATGGGTTGTGTTAAGTGTGCTTTTTATTAAGGTTGTAAAGATCAGAGTTAGGTTCTGATACAACGAACTTTGAAAAATTAATTACTTAGTATAACATTGACTTATGTCCAGCAACAGTGCTAATGATGAGCAGTGGAGTATCCAACACCCAATCATACGAGATACAAGTGTTCACACACAATCCTGATCAAACTCCGCAGATAAGGCAATGTGAGTATACCAATAATTAGTTAGTGTTTGTGATCATTGTCTTTCCATGTAAGTTAGTAAAATCAATGCGTATGGTTTAACTCATGGTGAGGTATATGATATCAATGTTGTATTAGCCATTATGCTTCTAATAAACATGAAGTGAAAGTAAAAGTTTTTAAACCTAAGTAATAGTAAAACAAAACTAAACTAGCCTATGCGATGAGTAGTTGGTCCTAATATTCCGATCACACCTTAAACTTCATGCAACTACTACTGGGATTACCAAGTACCTCACTACTAGGCGTACCAAGTGATAGTACTACTAGGTTACCAAGTAGTNATATGATATCATTGACTTAAAATTTTTTGATTTATCAAGGGAGGTATCACTAAAAGTGTATTTTAGTTGATATTTTTCATTATCTTTGCAAATTGCAACACCCATTCACAAGTTGCAAGAGTTAACAACTAACTCTCCCAAACAAGCTACCTAAAAATGCAAGGGTGAATTCTTTTCCCCATAAAGTTAGTCAATTATTAGAAATCCAACTTGAATAAAGACCAATGTAGACAACTATCATTTAAAATAGAGCATAGCATAGAAAAGTATATGATGGAAAGAATGGCCCAAGGATCTAGTAGTAAGAGAATGCGAATACGACAATTGACATCTTTCTATACACTATGCATCCAAGGTGCAAAACAAATGTCAAAACATTTAAAACTTTTGAAGTCATATCCATTGCCATCTAACTCAACAAGAAGCCAATTATCTTGATCAATTCACTATAACAAACTTAAATTATGCATAGCTAAAATGTAATAATTATAAAGAAAGTAAAACTGAAATAAAACATTTTCTTTTGCATCATCCCACTTAAATAATTAATTAAACTTAGTTTCATTCTTTACGTATTATATAACCATTATTTGCCATACTTTTAGTAATAAAGTGACTCCATGAACTTATAAACAAATTAATTTAAATTTTTAATACACTTAAATTCCATGTTCATTTTTAATACATCACATGTAGAAAATATAAAAAAAGAACTTTGGATAAGTATCTCTCTTATTATTATCATTATTATTATTATTATTACTAGTTTGGAAGGAAAAAATAGTCAAAAACAATTTTTAAAGAATCAATTCTTATAAACGTTAAAGTAAATTCGCTGGTAGGTAAGCGTCTATAAAGAACTAAAAAGAAAACAAAAGCAAAAACTAGAGCATTCTCGGTCAAGCAAAAGTCAAATCAACACATCATTTGTAACTAAAAAGACACGGAAATTTCGACCAGCAGTGACGGTCCCACGGAAAGGAAAATGGAAATTGAATATTGTTATTCTTCATGAAAGTCAAAGTCAAAAGAAAAGAATGATTTCAATTGGCAGAGACGGGAATTTGTGTCTTTTTTCACTCCAGTGGGAGCAAAGACTAGGTTTAAGTTAGGTTTAAAGCCCTAAGCCCAGGAAGCGTTGGTAAGGTTGGAGATTGATGCTGCATGCTTGCATTTGTAACATTTATAAAATTGTAAAATCATTAAAAATGAAAACTTTTAACATTTATAATTTCATTAATCATTCAACATTTTAAAAGTTGAAAAAAAAAAACGTTTGAATAACGTGGAGGCATATTCTCACAGACCATAAGTGTTTAGAAAAAGTTCCGTGAGGCCCCAAGCAACAAGCCAAGGGTAGTGTTGTTGAGCAGTGTTTTTTGTTAGTGAAAGTACAGAAGAAGATTGCATTATTCTAATTTCTAAGGGTAGTGTTGTTGAGCAGTGTTTTTTGTTAGTGAAAGTACAGAAGAAGATTGCATTATTCTAATTTCTAATCAGTTCTGAGGGACATCTATTGATTTTCTCCAAGTACCACTACCCAAGAGATTAAAAGAACTTTCATGTAATAACAGGAACAAGATTGCTTAAATATTCTTCCATTTTCATTTCTGCATTTCTCGATGTATTTGGCTACACAAGGAGATTAAGATCAATGAGATTAAAAACTACCAGCATTAAAATCAATTGGTTTTCATGTTGGTAGTTTTTTGAAAAACAAGAAATTAAATAAATAATACAAGCTTCATTCCAAGGCTTTCTGCACCATGATTGCAGGGTAAAAGAGCAAAAATTGAATAAATTGATGCAAGGTTACTTTGAAATTTCCTACATGTACCTCGTACGCTTAGAATTTAGAACACGAAGTTTACGGCTACCTATACCTAGCCTATACTGACAGTGAGATATTCATAGAAGAAAAAAAGTCAAAAAGTCTGACAACTTGTTACAGATTGAACCAGCAGCAATCTCGTCCTCATCAGAATCATTGCATTCTAGCGATTATTCTGGCTACTCACGTCATTTTCTATGGATCGATTTTTTTTTCTCCGTCATGGATTTCCACAGCGTTTACACTAATTATCAATGTTATATAAAATAGTTTTCAAATTTTAAAAAAAAGTTTTTGGGGGTGGGGTGTCGGACCCCAAAAAATAAATTTAATTAATAGAGAAAAAAAATAGTACAAAGGGGATAAAAGAGAGGGTCAAAAAAGAGGAAGAGGTCTCAAAGAAGGAGACACTAACAGCCAAAGGGGAAAAACTCACCTCAAAAGAGGAGAACCTACAAGAAATTAGGAAAAACGGGAGAGAAAAAGTTCAAGAGCTCAACTGCAGCATTAGCTGTTAAACAATGTCTTCTTGAATAGACAAGGAGAGAATATTAGTAGGAGAATCACATTGAAAAACCACGTTACAATGAAATTTCCAGATAGCATGGAAAATAAGGGGACGAAGGCGACACCAGATATAAATCAAAGAGCCTTGAAGATGCGAAGTGTCACCAAAAAGAACCTCATCCAAGCTTGGTCGAAAACCTTGTAAAAACATGCCACACCAAATCCAAGAGCTATGAGCAAGGGGACAAGAAAAAAAACAGTGAGTAAATGCATCTTCCCTGTGACAAATAGGACATCACAGGTCAGGAACCCCAGATGAGAGCGCTGAACACCCACAGAAAAACCTTGGTGAATCAGATACCACAGAAAATGCTGAATCTTTGAAGAAGTAAGAGTAGTCCAAATAGTCTAAATACGTTGCTTCCAAACCTGCACATTGAGATTAACTTGCCAAAGATGGTTGAATCTAGGCCAAATATTAGTAGTGGAATTAATAAGAGAGTAAACAAGCTTAGAATGATAGGGAAAAACTTGATGACCAGAAATCCAAAAAAGATCTAAAAAACCATCAAGGGAGTCTTGAATAACAACACTTTTGTTCAAGCTATCCAAAATCGTACAAAAGGTAGACTTTTGAGCAGCATTAATACCATAAATAAGGTGACATTCAGTCCAAGTAATCCAACGATTATGAATGCGAAGAGAGGAGAGGGAGGAGATGCCAAGCTTATCCCAAGTGCTACATAGACGAGGGCGCTTAATGGCCCAAGGTTCATTGTGAATGGGAATCCACCAAGGAGAAAACTTATTAAGTGTAGAGGAAGAAATAGTGATAGTGTTAAAGTTCCAAAACTGACTGAGATAACACCATGCCTTCCAAATGTGTTTGATGACAATAGAACCAGAAATGGGAATACCAGTGGGAAAAAGAATCCAGTTAAGGAAATGAGTATTATTCCAATAATTACTACCTTTGGGCTTCCCGAGCTGTATGCGTTTAACGAAAAGAAGCTTCCAAGGTTCAAAGCCTGATAAGCATTTGGCCATCCATTTGGCACATAACACAATGTCCTTTTTGTAGCAATCAATGAGGCCCAAACCGCCATCCTCTTTATGAGAAGTACAGACGTTCCAAGCAACCCAACAAAATCCTTTCTTAGTATGGCTGTTGTTCCAAAGAAAGTGTTTGACTAGTTGATCAATGCGACGATAAGCAGAGATGCTAGGAGCCCAACAAGAAGAGTAATACACATGGGTAGCTTGGAGAATATGCTTATAGACAATAAATTTACCAGCCATAGATAGCTTCTTTTCCTTCCACTTAATAAGCTTTTGTTCAAGTTTCTTCACAGTGACATCCCATAGTGGTTTGGATGATCCGCCAAAAGAAAAGGGAATGCCAAGAAGCATAAAAAATTGATCCTTTCCTAAAAATTGCCAAGACTTAGAAAACGCCCAAGCTTGAACCTATTTGTTGCAAAAGATAGAAGATTTGAACCAATTAATCTGAGATCCAGAGAGTCTACAATATTGATCAATGCGATAAAAAAGACGATCAGCAATAAGAGCATTATTTTTTATCATAAAGAATGAGTCATCAGCAAAATGCATATTCAATAAAGAAGGAACATTATGATCAATGAAAATACCTTGAAGCAAATTTTTTTCCTTATCCTTATGAATAGCATGACACAAAAAGTCCACAGCAAGAATGAAGAGGTAAGGAGAAAGAGGACAACCTTGCCTAACAGAGCGCTCAAGCTTGAAGCAATTAGTTAAGCCAGCATTAGTAGCCATAAGGGCATTGGCGTCGGCAAAAAGAGTCTCCACCATTTTAATAAAATTAATGTGAAAACCATATTTATGAAGGCAAGAAATAACAAATTTCCACTCAATTTTGTCATATGCTTTAGCATAATCAAGCTTAAAAAAAGCAATGTTTTGATTGGAGTCCTCAGCCCATTGCATACCTTCCCAAGCTACAACAACATTATCAAGAATATACCTAACCTTAACAAATCTTGTTTGCATTGGGGTAATGCTCTGAGGGATAATTAGCTTCAGTCTATTAGCAAGACATTTAGCCAAAATCTTGTAAACAGAGTTAAGGAGAGTGATAGGACGTCAGTTACTAATCAATGAAGGATCACATGTTTTAGGAATAAGACAGATGACACCTCTATTTAACTCAGGGCTGAGAGACTGTTGATTTATGGCTTCTGCAAAAACATAAGAGAGGTTTGAACCCACAATATCCCAATTATTCTTAAAAAACTCAATGGGGATGCCATCAAAACCAGGGGCTTTATCATTGGCCAGGCTAAACATAGCAGCCTTGATTTCAGAAAGAGAGATATCTTGAGTGAGAAGATGATTGTGAATGCTATGGACAATACTAGGTAGGTGATCTGAGTTAGTAGCAAACTCATCCTGATCAAACCCATTAGAGACAAAGAGGCATTGAAAATGTTGTTCAAGAAAACCATTTATAACATGAGGATCGGAGGTAAGTTGACTATTCACTTCCAAACGTTCTATAGTTGGGAAAGTACCTCTACCCTTTAAAAATTTGAAGAACTCTTTACAGGGTTCTCCCTCAATTTTTAACCAGTTGAGACGACTCTTGATGAGAGCACTTCTAACAGAGTACATATCCCATTTTTGTTTAACTGAGTGAACATAAGTTAGCTGTTGTTGAAGAGCAACATTAAAAGGGTCATGTTGAAGTGTAGAGTTAAGCTGTTGCAATTCAAAACTAACATTCGCCTCAATAGACCTACGTTTCTTAGCATATTGCTTGCCCAACCAATGAGCAAAGTTGCGAATACGAGAAGTGGCATGTAACCACTAGTCAATCCAACCTAAATGCCCTGATGGCCTTCTCTATGCATTCCAAAGAGATGTCAAAAGACCTTTACCAAAAGGAGTAGGAAATAAAGAGGCATTCATGTGAAGAAGTTGGCGATGTTGAGCTAAAGATTTAGAACCAAAGGTCAAAGTGAGAGAAATTGGAAAGTCGTCTGAGAGGGTAGCATCAAGGTGGACCTTAACATGACTATCAAAAAACCATGAGGAATAACTAGAGAAATAAAATCGATCAAGTTGCTCACAAATGTGATCAACACCAATCCTAAGGTTGGACCAAGTAAACCAACCTTCACGATTCACGTTAGAGTTGGTAGCATCAGAGAGACAAAAGTGCTCCTTAACATCACTCCAACTAGAAAGCTTGAGGCTGGTAAGTTGAGAAGAGGCTCCACCAACTTTATCATAAGGATGTTCGATCATATTAAAATCACCTCCAAAGAGCCAAGGAATGTTAGGCAGACTATGAAGGAGAGACTGCCAAACACTAGCCCTAGTGAAAGGAGTAGTGGGAGCATAAATATTACAAATGCCGAAAGGACCAGAAGCACTTTGAAGAGTAGCCCAAACAAAAGAGGTGGACTACCATGAGAGAGAATTTTGTTAGACCAGGATTTATTGATAATAAGGGTTGCACCACCTTGACTAGTAATATGATTTGTGGAAAAGAAAATAGAGTTAGGTAGGATGCTATTGCCTGCAATAATTACATCTAGAGTAGAAATTTTAACCTCTTGCAGGAGAAGGAAGTCAAGAAGCAAAGGTCAAGAGCAAGTAAAAGCACCGACCACCCATGTTCGGAGGTGATTGGAGAGCCCCCGAACATTCCAAGAATAGACTAACATCTAGAGAAGGGGGAGGAGGCCCCCGCCCTAGTTGTAGAGTTAAAAATGTCTAAAGAAATCATTTCCTGGTTGTGATCAATGGCAGTAAAGGAATTGTGGGTGAGTAAGAGATTTTGAGTGGATTGGTTGGACTGAAGTGTAACGTCGTTGGTAAGAGGCATACTCCGATGTTTCCTACTGAGGAGAACTATTTAAAATCCATCACCATCAATAGGAGGGTTGTTAGAAGCCATAAAAACATATGGGTGTTTTCCCTTAGCTAATGAAGAAGCATGAGGAGGTGGCTTTTTGGTAACCTTACTTTGAGACCTAGGTGTGGGAGGAGCCTTGTTGCGAATAGAGGAAATCTTAGGATCAGTAGGGAAGGATTATTGTGATCATGCTTGCGCTGCCTTATTTCATAACATAAAGGGGCATGAGACAAACATATGACCCTCTTGGTGGCAGCAGTGATAAGAGTTGGGAAGGTTGTAATAGACCACCTTTTGCATATAGTTAATACCACCTACACGCAAAATAAGTTCTCGTTTAAGAGAGTCTAAGTCCACTTCAATCATATATCGAGTCCTGCGAAGGCCACTAGGTGTACCTAAGGATTCAGTGTGTTTGATTAATCCAAGGCGAGACACAATATCCCTTTCAACTCTTTCGAAAATCAAGGGGAGATTCGATAACTCTACAAAACAAGGGACTTCTTGAAATTTAGGAGAAGTTGGGTTGAGAGAAGCAGTCCACTTGCGAATAATCAATAAAGCATGATGATGGTGAAAGACACTAATGCTAAGAGCTTCAGAGGCCATCTTTGAGTTAAAAAACTCAACAAGTAGAAAAGAATTAGATAAATATCGAACATGTGAAGCTATCAAACCATGATCTTTCCAAAGAGAGTTGACATGATGCAAAAAGCTAGAAGAGCGGGGCAGGTAGCCTAAAATTTGCGCAAAGACATACCTGCTAGAGATGTCGTGGGTGATAGATTCAAACAAATCATCAGGAAGCTCGTAGAATGGATCAGAAGAAGTGGAGCCACCATCTGGCGACATGGTGACCTAAGGAGCTGATCTAAATTAGGTCAGAGAGCCTTCTCTTCCACGATCACAAAACAAAACAGGCAGCAAGATCTGCCTGAGATTTGCCAAGGTGCCTTGATCCGATCCGATCTCACAGGCAGTGAGATCTACCCGAGATCTACTAGGGTGCCCTGATCTGATCCGATCCAATCTTCCCTCTCGTGACAACGTCCTCGCTAGGGCTCAAGAGCTCCCTAAAAAAAAGTTTTTGATGGACAATTGAACATGAATAAGCAAGTTAAATGTTATGATTAGTTTCTTAATCACTTTTTAAAAATATTTTTAAAATTGAAACTGAAACGTTAATTTACTATGTAGTAAAACCTCCCACACCCCTTCCCCATTTCCTACCACCAACTAAACATTACTTTTTCACCCCTTCCCCCATTTCCTGCCACCAACTAAACATTACTTTTTCAATTCCTGCAATCTTCCCTCTGTTGAGGCCAACCTCACCCATGCTAGGCATAGGGCCTTGTTTGAACAAGTTTAATATCACAAAAAATTAGAAGTCATACAGTATTGACATGTCAAGCCCTCATGGTCTAAATTAAATGTACTTTCATGGGCTTGAATAACCCATAAATTGTAAAATACATTGAACCTGGTCAAAGAATGTAACTATCCAACACACATCCAACTCATATACAACTATCCAACACAGATACATTGAACCTGGTCAAAGAATGCAACTATCCAACACACATCCAACTCGTGCCAACTATCTATAGGACACATGTTGCTAGATCTGCTTTCCTCTCATCTCACAGCTGTTGATTCCATTCTTGAATTTTGTGCCCAAGCCTGGTCCAACCCTATAAATACCTTGTCAATTCACATGAACAGTGGAGAAGCCAGAGTTTGTAGCAACCATTTTCTATTCTATTGGCAAGCAACACTGACAGCGGAGGCATTTTCGGCAGTCTTCTCTCTTCTACCGGCAGGTGACAGAACACGGCAGGAGCATGAAACGCGCGGTGAACATCAACAACATTTGCAGGAAGATTGCAAATGACAGTGTGCTTGTCCTACAATAGCAATTTTTGAACGACGATTTTCTATTTTCTCAGATAGAAACAGACACGTTTTTTTTTTCTACCCACGCGGTAGACACCAATGCCCTCTTTCTACCTATAAACAGAAACCTAGTAGAGACAGGTTGTATGCACATCGTTTTGTTCTTTATTTATTTGCTTTCAAACAATAGGACAGATTTTTCTCTCTGCCATCTCCAAGAGCAGAAGCAGTCGTGATGGCAGATAAATTTTACAGTTTTCAATATTATTATTTGCATTTTATTTTGAATTATTTATTGTACTCTTTTAAATTGCACAAATTATTTAACTTTTTGATATTATTATTAAATTTAAAGCTTTTAATATTTTATTTAAAATATTGTTATTATTTTTTTGTCACATAGCCCTTTCCAACTGAGACTATTCCTGGGTTTCCGTAGCCATATGGGAGGCGCCCTAGGCGATAGTCTCCTAAAACAAGATTTCACAGGCATTGACAGCATGTCCAAAATTTACGCATCAACACCCTCCTCCTCCTTAAAAACCATCTTGATCACTGCTCATCAAAGCCTCCTCTATAATAGATCTGATCACACTTGAACTATACTAGATTTTGCTCCAAATTTTGCTCAATATCACAATCTGCTATGCTCTGTAAGATCTCACCTTGCTCTCTACTCATCGCTAGGTCTGATCTTAGTAATGTTCAATTGCAATTTTCATAGCCTATTCTTTACATGCAATTTTGAATTTTAGCCTCTCTTCTCAATTTCAAATTGCATACTTTTCAACTTCTCTTCAAATAATAATTATATTGAAGGGTGCTTTCATGTTTCAATGACAATATTGAATTTCATTTATCTTTTTCCATTTTTTTGTTTGCCTTTTCAAATAACAATATGTTAAATGACAGGATTTTTATTGATTGATAATTATTTAATATGTAACAATTATTCTCTATGAATTTTGAAAATTTTCCCAAATCTTATACTTAATTAATGATAATTAATATTTGTTGTTTCTGTTTTTTCTCTCTTTTACTCTTTCAATTTTTTTTCTTTATTTCTTTTGATTAATTGTATTCTACTATTTGCAATTTCTTCTTTACCATTTGAATTTCATTTTATTGTTTCTTTATTCATTGTATTTTGCGATTTGTAATTTTTACTATCCCCTCTAATCAGAACACTTATCTTCAAATAACAATTAAATTGACCTATGGTTTTATGTTTCAATGACAATATGAAATTTCATTTTGAAACAAATTTCCATTGTAGAAATGAAAAAGCAAAATGTGCCAAATTTATGGTGGCAACTATGGTTATGATAATGTTTACCTTACAAGCATTATTCTATAGCCTTTATTTCAAAATAAGCCTCCTTTTGTTAGATCCACTTCAGCAAACTCTCTAGGTCCATCTTGACATTTGTTGATGTGTAAACTTTGAACACATCAACACTCAAAAAAACTCGTTTAGGGAGACTATTGCCTAGGGTGCCTCCTATATGGGTACAGAAACCCAGGAATAGTCTTAGCTGAATAGAGCTATGTGAATTTCCAAAAGAAAAAAGTAAATTAAACTAGAAAATTTGTAAAATTTAAATCAAATAACTATTTTAAATTTCAAGACTTGATGAGAGATAGTAAAATTACTACTAAATTTAAAGTTCTCCCTAGTCTCCCACTACTGCTTGCTATTACTAGTTGCTACCCGATGTGCTGGAAGAGGACAGGGATGACAAGGAGTGACCCAAACAGTGGTAGAGGCACTACCAAAATATGAACATGATCTCAGCCCCTAGCAGGATCAGCCCATCTGCATTGTGCACTATTGAGAGGGAGACTTCTGAGCACTGGCGCTAGCTTCTGTTGATGTTGTAGCCTATAGCTGTTGACCATGTTCCATTGTTAACACACCTACTACATGCTACCTGTAGCATGCCATGCATTGACTGTAGCTACCATCGTTCATGCCTCTGACACACATCACCATTTGTTGCTCCTGCTAGCTCATCGCCACTAGCAACAGTTGTTGACCATCGGCTACTGCAGGAACATGCTACCTCTATTTGCACCATGTGCCTATCGCTATTCGCGTTGCCTTTTGCATTGTGTGTCATTCTTGCTAACTGCTCGCACGTACTGCTCTAATGTCATGCACAACCTACCATCCACTGGCATGCATAGCTCACTAATGCACTATCACACTACTAACATTGCTGCTGCTACATATCAATCATGCGCTACTAGGAGAGGGAGAGAGAGATCTGTCCCACCACTAACTATGCACGTGTTGCATTTGTTACCTACCATCGTTGCTACTGCTGGCAGAAAAACCCTGCTATAGGAACACGCCGCTTTGCTCTCATTCTACACTACTATTAGGGCCATGTTGCCATGTATGCTACCTGCCACCACTGCACTGACATGCCTGCCACCGCTATTACTACACCTAGCTCTTGGCTTGTACTGCTTGCCATCGTTGTTGTGAGCACCTTCGTTCATGTCACATGCCCACCATTATAGCTATGCTTGCTTCCATTTGTGTGTTTTTCGTGTCATGAGCCACCTACAACACCTACCATGTGCTACTAAAAGCCATTACCATTTGAGCCTGTCATGCGCTTATCTACCATGTGCAACTCATGCCATGCCAAGAAGTGAGAGAGAGGCCCCTACTATCCTTTGTCAGTCAGTAACTACTATGCATCACCTAGCATTGCTACCACATTGACATGTTGGCCATCTATTGTTGCTAACTACGCCATGCAGCAGGTGTCATTTGCCTACCTATAGAAGGGAATGTTGAGAGACCTTCTTGTTCATGTCTACTAGTGGGAGAGGGAAGGCCCCTTCCCTTTGAGCAAATTGTTGCCCCCTCCTTATAGGTCACTCCCCGAGGGTCCCATAAATGCCCACGTCCACCACTAAAGTTAGTTACATTCACCATCGTCAGTTATGTCCATCACTAACATTGGTTATGTCCACCACTAAAATCAGTTACGTTCACCATTCTCGGTTACATCCATCACTAACATTGGTTACGTCCACCACCATCAGTTACATTCTCTACCACATTTCCCACCACTTTTGGTATTAATCCACGCATCCAGGTGTTGTTTGTGATCTCTTAATGTGGTGGCAATCAAAATATTTTAACGTTAATTATTGAATTATTTTTTTAATGATATATTTTGGTTCTTACATTTTCATGTTATTTATAGTTATTAATTGGTCTTAAATTTTATTATTTCTATAATTTTTTGAATCTATTGAATGATATGAATGTATACGTTATTGTTAATCATGGCCCTATCTCTAGCATGAATGATGTTGACATCAACATTTAGCCCCAAAACTAGAAATTGCATGCAAGTGCAAGGAACAACAAAATGATAGAAATATTAAGAGAAGATGCAAAGGTAGAGGATCAAAAAATCATAAAACATAGGCAAATTAAGACTTGAAAGCAAACTATATCGATCTAAACATGATTAAAATAACCATATAATTAAGAGAGAACTAAACATGGGCCATCCTTGGTACACCATCTTATTTAATTAAGATCAAAACATATACCTTTTATAAATCATAACTTTACATATATACATACATACATACATATATGTATGTATATTATTCCCAATCTTCTCACAAGGTAAAAGTAAAAGGTATGTGGACTACTTTGAGCACGAGACTTATGCCAAACTTAATTAAAAGAACAAACTTATGTTAAATCATAGCTGGCTGTAACTTTTAGATTTTTCCTTGGGACACTTTTTTTTTTTAATATTCAAAAATGGAATAGGTGAAAAGGGATTATTTTCTTTTCTCTCTCTTCTTTTTTTTTAAATTTTGGGGAAATAGGTTTAAAAGGGGAATGGAGGATAAGGTGATAATTACTGCCAAACCCCATCACACTCAAGAACTTATTACACTGCTAATGAACATGGTCCTCCTTCTTTTATTTTGTCTCTCTCTCTCTCTTTTTAGGAAACTTTGCTCATGATGTACTTCATTCTTAAGGTAGGAATTCCAACACGAGTTTGGCCGATTAGCTACACTACCAAAGAACACGGTCCTTTCAAAACTTTGCCCATAGGGTAGTTCAACCCTCATGTACATGCTTTTTAATTATACTCTAAATGAAATCATAGCAGGTCTCCTGGGTGGCTAAAGGTTCTCAAATGGAGATGAACACATTTCACCCTGTTGCTTAGAAGATAGCCATTGATCAGCACACTTGAGGGCTAGGGTTTATGAGAGGGAAAATGGCATTTTCTAAGGTTACCTATTGATTGTGGCTAACCATTATCCAACATCACATATCCTACACTCACATGATTATGATAATTACATGATAGGTTAACATAAATTCCATTCTCCATAATCCAACATAACTAATAAAACAAAAACCTTAAAATAGATCGGGAAGAATCATATCATTATTTAAATATTTCATATGAAGGAGATTATAGTAATAGGATATATCATATAAAGCATTATAGTTGCATTATTTTCCAATGGTGTTATGATGACCCAATGCCTAGTAACTCAAATGATCATAATGATTACTAAAATCATATGAAAAGCACAAATCAAACCAAAGCCATTATGCAAAGAATGAGATGATGGAAATGTAAAGAAAATATCTAAATACAACTATATGAAAATGAAATGCATGGTGAAGGAAAAGAAAACATTCAACTAAGGATCTATCAAGTGTCCACGTGGGGCACTTAAGTGAAAATTTTTTACATGAAATGCATTAGGGCCAATGACATCTATACTTTAGAATGAACCTAACCACATAGGAGAGAACTTAATTTGAGGATCTATTTAACTATATCCTCTATCTCTTTTTAGAACTAGATCTTCTATTTTAAAGACTTGCATGAATCTTGTCAAACCATCTTCTAACAATTTGTCAATGATTAAGATTACGAAAATCAAGACATAATCGTAATTCACTTGTTTGTTTTCTATCAGGAACTAAATTTGATGTCCAACTTGAATGTTTCATAAGATAAATAATTTTAAATTCTAAACGTTCATCAAGTTCTTCTTTCATCCAAGTTTCAATCTTAGCTCTAATAAATCAAAGTTTTTATATGTCATCGAATACAGCTTCTTTAAGAATATGTTCAATGGATATGTCATCAAAATTTGGCACACCTTCTAATGTTTTAATGGTTGGGATCTCATTTATATCTTTGTCCTTTCCTAACGGTGGCAGGTCACCCAAAAGAAATGGTTTTTTATAACGCTAATGGTATGACAAAGTATCTTCATAGATTTCTTCACATTTACTAGAAGCAAAAGGATTTATTTTTGAAATTTCACTCTCATGGTCATTTATAACACATTTGCCAAGTCCAATTTCAATAACTCCAATATAAAAATTAGTATTTTTATTTTCCAACGATTGATTTTATTAATCAAAAGTTGTTACTACTTGTTTATAGAAAGGCTCTCTTGGTATGACCATGTATTCAGATTTTCCTTTAATAGGAATTAATAATTCTAAGAAATCTGACCTAAAGAAGCCCTTGAACTTGGCCCCAAAATTTCTAAATAAATGGAAACCATAAGTAGATGACATATCAACTACTAAAATATTCATTTAGCATGTAAAAGTAGGATATTATTTAAGTTGTACCTTTACTCCCTTTAATAATCCTACCATAGGTACATTAGATCCATCTAGAATAGAAATATATAATTTTATTTGCAACGTAGCTCTCATCAATGCAACCCTTTGGTTGGATTTGGTTTCCTACATACTTCTTAAGGACCAACATATTACATGCCTACAAATTTGAATCTTCCTAGGTAGGTAAATAATAAAGTGTATGAATACATCAAAAAAGATAGAAGAAAGTATTTCTCCAACTCACACAAAATCTAGACAACATCCCTTTACATTGGATATCTCCAACATCAATAACATTTACTGATAGCTTCATAAAGATGAATCAAAACTTACTTATGGCTTCTCTAAAGATGGGATTTAGGCAATGTTGTAACACTTAAAAGTAACTTCAGAATTAAAACATATCAATCATGACTATTTAAATTTGTAATCTTTCCTTCCTCCACTTGTACACATCTTGGTACTTACAATAGTACCCATCCAGAACTCTCAAGTTCTTTAATGAACAAAAAAATTATTTTTTATTTTTTTGTAAATTTGGTTACTAATAAAGGAAGGATTGTTTCTACTCCTTTATGTTGTGAAACTAGTTCAAAGTAAATCTTTAGTTATTTATACATATTGATGAAGTGGTTACTCTAATTATTAGAGTGGTTATTATTGGAGTGGATACTCTAATAATTAGAGTGGTTATTATTGGAGTGATTACTCTAATTATTAGAGCAGTTATTATTGGAGCGGTTACTCTAATAGTTAGAGTGGTTATTATTAGAGCAATTACTTTAATTATTAGAGCGGTTATTATTGGACTAGTTACTCTAATAATTAGAGTGGTTATTATTGGAGTAGTTATTCTAATTATTAGAGTGGTTACTCTAATTACTAAAGTAGTTGCTCCCAAGATTATAAATACAATGCCTAGGCGCACAATTGGAAAGAAGTCTTGTAACAGTCAAGCAATGAAGCTCTTGTAGTTTGTTTGAAAGTTAGAGTATTTTCCCAATGCCTGCAGCAGGAGGTCGAAGTGTGGATGGATCTTTATTCGAGCATTGTGTACCTGAGCATACCTTATGTATGGCAATAAGGATGAGCTCTTTGATTCATTCTTGTAGCACTTGAGATTTGTTTTCTTGCACATTTCTTTTATTTTATTTTCTTATGCATTTGTTTTATTTTATGCACTTTATATTTCTTTTATTAGCATAGCAATTCATTTTGATCAATTCAGAAAATCGTTAAATTACACTTAGTACGATCATTTTGAGCATGTGTGTAACACTTGGTAACCCAGTAACGATTAGCATTTGGTAATCCTAGTAGTGTTGCACTGGTTCAGAATTTGTATGGAAAGTGAGAACGGATACTGGTGTTAGGATTAGTTAAATCTAGTTAATTATTAGTTAAGTTAAATTAGTCACTTAGTTATCTCTCTTCTCCCTTATTAGTAGCAGAACATAAAAACATAAAAGCTATAAAAATCATATGCCTCAAGCTTACTTAACCATACAATCATGACATACAGGTAAGCTTGGGAAAAAAATAATCAACCAACCCATCCTTGTTCCACAAAGGCACATAAGAACTCAGTCCTTGGAATTCAATCAGATCATGTGTGAAACACTCATATTCGTATGGTTGAGCGTAGGGGTACCTCACTACTCATCATTAGTGTCATTGCTGAGGACTTAGTTATTTGTGCACTAATCAGAACATAGGAAATCATTCACATCATTGGAAAGAACCCTTAGGATTGGTTGGGAAAATAATAAAAAAGAATACATTGCACACTGAACAGACAAGTATGTCTTCTTCTTCATATGAAAGCACCTCACTCCCTAGGTCTAAAACAATAAACAATCGCCAGTGTAATACACATGACATTGATCCGCTAGTCCCTTAACAAGTTCGAGTGGTATATATTCATCCCGATGAGTATATAGCAAACTTTACCTTTATCCTCCATCAAGACAAACAACTGTGTTGGCGAGACTTAGAAGGTAACATAGTGTTACCTCCCGATTGTTCAATCCTGAGCATGCTTCTTCATGCTCTCACATGAATTGGCATGCCTCACTTACATGCAGAATATGTTGTGGAAGATCATGACCTAAGAGAATACTATCCCACAAAGGTACAATGTCAAAGGGACTTGCAATAGGAGAGAAATCATAAGTCCTTGAAGGGTAAGTGATCCCAGGATGTCCCACATGTCTTAAGAAAAAATGAGTGTGATGAACCTACCTCAGGAAATCACCCACACAATGATGTTCCTCTCCTTAACTTTGGCCAAGGGGTTGTGTATCAGAACCTTCATTTCACTATTCATAACCTAGGTTCTAATACCCACAAGCACAAAGGGACTAGAAAAGGGACATGGACACATGACAAAGGTGGACATTCTGATAACAATCATGATTTGGGGCTGAGACCATAGAAGAGAAGGTAGCAAACGCTGTCATGGTGATAGTTCTCCTTCTTCTTTACCTTTATCATCTCCTTCACCCTCTCCTTCAATATCCAAATGCAGTCATAAAGAAAAATACCATGGGGATAAAGGTAGGAAAATTGGAAGTCATAGATGAAACAACCAGGAAAGGGGACAAGGGCACTCTAGAGATTCACGACATAGAAGAAGGCAGAGTAGGGAATAACATAGGCATCATAGACGCCATGGATGAGATGATCACGATGAACCCCTACTCCCTACTCGAAGTATGTTAAACATAACTGTGGTTGTTAGAATTCCAACAAGGCATCAAAGAGATAGTAGGATCAAGAGATTAGAAATGAACAATATCTCACGATTTGAAGGGGGATACAACACTGATCCTCAAAATCATTTACAAGAATTCCATGATGCGTGTGCCTTACAAAATATAGAGAATGAATGGAAAAAACTTAAGTTGTTCCCATGGACACTAGTTAAAGAAGGGGAAAGCTGGTACTGGTCCTTAGAACCAGAATCTATTTGTAGATGGAGTACTATGTTAGAATTATTTAACGATAAGTACCAAACATACTCCCGACTGTCCAACTTGCAAAAGCAAATCTAAGGCTAGAAATAAGAAGGACATGAACCCTTAGATGCTACCATGTGATGATACTATGCACTATTACATCATTGTCCTGGCCATGGTTATTCGCAAAGGGATCAACTACGCCATCTCGTGGATGAGCTTAGGCATGAATATCCAAGCTTAGGTCCCATTAAATCCAAACATTTTTGGAGCAAGTCGCTAAGGAAGAAGGTGAGCTACAGAAGAG
>MNCI01014870.1:102798-204081 GCA_015680685.1 Gnetum montanum | reverse complement strand
CTATCCAAGTGGAACTCCACCACAACCCATTGAGCAACATCAGCAATGGCAATACCCACAGTCATGGGGGATTCTACAGCCAAGACAACAATACCCTTACCGACAACCAGACCTGTATGGCTACTACGTGCAGCAACTGGGTTCTCCAAGTGACTCTATGGGTCATGCAACTCTACAATGTTGCTACTAGGTTCAGGAGTATTTTAGAACTCCTTCTCCTACAAGAGACACTCCCCACGTGTACCATCCTCTGAATTCGTCTACCACTCTTACATCGGTAGTTCCACTACCACCCGCTCCAATAATGCAAGGGGAACCCCCCACTCAACCACAGCAACGTAATGCTACGAGAGCCATAAATCTTCAACCCATTGCTGGTTCTAGCAACCATACAAAAAGAAGACCTTTCTGCAAAACCAAAAGCCCAAACAAGCTCTCATAACAACAAGTGGTTGAGTTTGTGCATGCTCCTCGAACAATTAAGGCTTCGGAGCTCACTTCAAATCAACAACAGAGCTCAACACATAATGTTATGTTAACACATACCATCACTGACTGGATCAAGGTAGGCCACCTTCCTAGGAAACTCTTTGATCCTGAAAGTCCCTTAATTTACCTCCAAGTCACCAGAAATGAACCTCATAAGGCTCTTCTTGACTCAGGTTCCAAAGTCAACTTAATCTCATGAGAAATGTATCAAGCCTGGAACCTGCCCCAACTCATGAAGAGTAATATTCAACTAGAGCTGGTAGACTAGTCCATCACCATTCCTTTGGAATTGGTGGAGTTGGTGGAGGACATCATTATCACTGTGTATGGTTGGTCATACCCAGCTGATTTCCTAGTGATAGAAGCCAACAACAACAAAGGGAACTTCCTAATTATAATGGAAAGGGCATGGCTGAGTACAATAGACACATGCCTAGGGATCTGCGATCTTTTCTTGGAAATATCTAAGGTAACTATTTATGGAAAGATTGAGGAGAAGAAAGTTCCATGTATCACATATAGTGACTTAGAGGGTGATGACATGGAGGAATGCTCAACATCTTCTACATGCAACTAGTGTGCCCTAGAAACTCAAATACAAAGGTGCCTGTATATAGCAACCACACAACAAGTGGACAGCTCGTGGTTGATAGCTAATTGAAAGAGTAACCCACCAACATGCATGGAATGAATTGGGGGAACAACTCATGCCCACAATAAAGGCATAGATACATTAGAGTATGAGCATCGCCGACTTCCACCACTTAACTTGAAAACATCAATCGGGAGAAGTTGGACACTTCTAAGAAATTCAAATAGGCATTCATTATTTTGGATCCCTCCCTTTCCATTTAGTCATGGGGGAGATAGCCACCTATGCTAATCCTTTGAGGCCCTTAGTTCTTTTAAGTTTTTGTTTTACATGTTTTTGTTTTACACATTTTTTTTACAAATTTCTTTAACTTTTCTTTTTTTTACAACATCGCTATACTTTTTCATTTCTTTATGTGTGTGTGTTATCCATATTATCAAGTTTGTCATGTAATAAGTGTTCTTCATGATGGTATAAATTGTTTTCCTATTGATTGGTAATGTTTGGTTTTTACCTCTAAGTTATGATGTTGATACTAAGGTATGGTTCTTTTGATATGATAGGCAATGAGTCCACTTCATCCATCCATCCACAAATTTCTATGGTCTCTCTTGGCTTGGAACTATACAGTCACTTTCTTCAAATTAATAAGAACTTTCAACAAATCNTTTCCTCTAACTAAGGCCCTTCTCACTTCCTATTCTCTCCTCCTTCGTTTCGTTGGAATGGTAGTGGCTCTTGGGTGATGACATTCTTGTTACTTCGAGTGGATGGATTGGCTGAATGTATTAATGTGAAGTCACTGGATGTGATTTGTTGAGGCCGGATTTGGAATGGGAGCTGCTAAGTCACATTAATCATCAAACACACAAGGGGCCATACACCACCTTGTTCTTGAGACTCCATTCCATCATCTTCTTTCCATCATTCTTTCTCCACTGTTCACCTCATTGCTAGTTGTATCATTAGTGTATATCTTGGTGGATACATTATTTTCTTTTTGGTAAATTCTTATGGTTAAGAATTTAACTCTTGTTTCGAATGGCATTCCTAGAGCCTACGAACTCTTTGAATGTGGGTTTGTCAGGGCATTAATGGCATGGGCCTACTTTGGGGAGGAGCCACTGGCATTCCTATTTGGTGCACTAGTTAAATTCTTTTCCTTAAAAATTTTTGCAATCCACTCTATTTTGTTCATTTCCATCTTGACATCCATTTCATCGATGTTATAGTTGTCTCTTTTTCTTCATCTTTTTTATTCCTTTTCTTTTTCCAATTCTCTCGCTACCGGAGGTTCACGAATAGTCATGGGGGTACAAGGCCCAATTTTTTTGATTTTCTCCTAACCCCTACACCTTCGGTAGTCATCAATATTATATCTCTAGACCCACAATCAGCCATACCACAACCTAGTTAATGGACCTTTCACCGAAGCAAGGTATCAACTACATTGAAATTCATTTACCCTTGCTAATATAAAGATTGTGTTGTGTGTGCAGATGGCACTCATATAACAATGGATTGACTTTGGAGGGAACACTTAGAATGGATCGGTGCTGAAGCAGCTATGCAAGGAATGAGATCGATGGCGCGCTTACGGATGGACAACGAAAGATGCAATCTTAGCGTGGGCAGCAGCAAAACTTCTTTCCCTCTCTCTCTCTCTCTCTCTCTCTCTCTCTTTCTTAGCTGCCAAATAAGGCTTAATGTCAAATGTATAAGGTGTTCACTCTTGTTGTCATGAACACCAGTTTTGTTATGTCTTGTAATGATGATCCATTCACATGTCATCCCATTCACCATTAGTTCCATTCACGTTAATAATCCCATACCTTCCTAATATTTTGTAAGGAACTTGAGGATAAGTTTTTATTCAGTCATGGGGGTATGATGGGACATGATATCGCATGGGCTACGATATTGCATCCCACATGATATCGCGTCGTCCCCTGCGATATCGCGTATGCGATATCGTGGTGCACTGCCAAGTTTATAAATAAGAGGTGGCTCTCCCTTATTTCTCATTCTAGGCCTAGACCATAGCAAAACTCTGGCAATTTTACCTCTCCAGAGATAGAATATTTTCCATGTGCCTGCAGTAGGACCTCCAAACTGAATGGATCTTTATTCGAGCAAATATTGTACCTGAATACAAGTTTGTGTACGGAAATAAGACGAACTTCTTGGATAAACCTTGCAGTGCATGGAATAGGCTAAATAGGACTTTATTTATTGTTTATCATTTAAATGCTTTATTAGTTAATTAAATCTCTCTCAACCCTTCTCCCATAGTTAAGTGCATTCAGTACAACTGCTTCGAGCACGTGCGTTACACTTGGTAATCCCAGCAACGAATAGCATTTGGTAAGCCCAAAGGTTGCATTGGTTTAGGTTGTGAATGGTAAGTGGGAGCGAATAGNAAAGGTTGCATTGGTTTAGGGTGTGAATGGTAAGTGGGAACGAATAGTGATGCTAGGTTAATTAAGACTTAGTTAGTTAAAGTTAGTTAATTAGTCTCTTCACCTTCCACCTCATTAGCATAGGTGATAAAAGATAAAAGCTATAAAAATCACATACCTCAGACTTGCTTAACCATACACCGTGACAAATACAAGTAAGTCTGAGAAGACAACAAACAATTAACCTTAAGTGTTCCATAAGGCATGTAGGCACTTAGTCTACAAAGTTCGATCGAATCACGTGTGTAATGCTCGTATTCATATGGTTGAGTGTAGGGGTACCTTGCCATCCATCAATGCCTAAAAAGGATCTTCCAAGCTTCATCTCCTTCTATTCAGTGAGTAACCTAGTTGGAGGCCAAGAAAATACTTTGGTGCTCAATAGCCCCCATGTTCCTTGCTTAAAGTGTAGATATCCCAAGAGATTCAATGAAAAGCTTTGTGATTGTCCTTATTCCCCTAAAAAATTCCTAAGAATTTTGTTGATGCACTAAAAGGAAGATTTGGAAGGAGCCATAAAAGGAAGAGTAGTACATGTGAGTGTAGCTCAAAATGTGATTAACTACGATAAATCTACCTATGAGAGATAAGGGTTTAGAAGCCCATTTTAAAGCTTTACATTTCACTTTTTCCACCACATTATTCCATAAGGTAGTGTGAGTGGTAAATAAAGTTATCAGGATATCCAAAAGGTTGAAAACTTCTGTAAGAGAAAGCTACTTGATATTAAAATGATAAGTCCAAGTAGGCCTTGGAGAGAAGCTAGATTGAGTAGGTTGCATTTTATTCCAATTTATTTTAGCTTATGAGGCTCTACAATAGATGTCAATGTAATCCAAGGTAGTGTTAAAAGTATCATACGCCTAGATCCTTTTTTTAAAATCTATATGGAAAATTTAGGGTTGAATTAGACATTTGAGATTACTTTTGTTAAGACCCTAATCAACCTTGTAATCTCTCTTTTCAATAACCTTGTGAGCTCTTTAGCATTTTTTTGTGTCTTTCATAGTAATGAAGTGAGCTAACTTTTTTATTTATTATGTTCCAAAACTAAAGTTATATGACAACAGCAAAAAACTTTCTTTTTTACCTTTTTTTTTAATGAAACTTAACCACAACATATACTTGGATATATATGCAATTATTTTTAGTTTCAACTCCTACCTTAAACTTTAAGAAAAACATCATTATTAGAATTGAACCTCATTAGAAACTATGATTTACAAATCACAAGTTGCATGCTTCTTAACTTCATCATTAACTTAGCCTTGTCTCAACAAAATGGGGTTAGCTACATATATTATTTTTCATCATTTACATTTATGAAGAGGTAGATCTTTGTTTATTTGTAATTTTTTCAAATTATCTTGAATTTTTTTTCCTAGGAATCACCACTTGGAGTCATGGCAAGGTACTTGTTTCTTAAGTCATAAAACCTAGGTTCAAACATAGGTGCAATGAATTGAAAGTAGTTTGAGAAAAGGTATGAATTCTATTGAATTTAATTATAGATTTTCCATTAAGTCTCTTAATTCAATTTGTCCTTTAATTTTGAAATCCCAAAATTTTGCAAAAGTTTTTGAATTTTATTGGCTAGTCTAACATATGGTCTTGTTAATTGCTAAATCATTTTAATGACATTTAGTTTGATTTTTGTTTTTGAAATAGATTTAATTTATGCTTTAATTTTGAAATCCTAAAATTTTACAAAATATTTTAAATTTTTTTGTCTAGTTTAAATTTTAAATTGTTTTAATAACATGTAGTCTAATATTTGTTTCTGGAACAAATTTTGGTTGACATAGAAATTGAAATTTTTTTTTTGAAAATCCATCTTTTAAAATTTATGCTAAAATAATTTCCCCTTTAACAATACTAAGAATAGTACAATTCACCATATATGCAAGTTCCTATTTTATCAAAGGTCAAATCAGCTAACCAAAGGTCATATTTCGGTCCTATAAATCTTGTGTAATGGTTTGGCTCTTAACTTGACCTTTTTTTTATGAAGTTATTGACTACATGATTCAACATAATAAGGCTAACAAGCTACTAATTATTAAGGATAAGGGCCTCCTTGAAGCCCTTGCTAGCAAGTAAGGCATCTCCAACACCAACATTATTGAGGTAGAGCTACAATTTTAGGACTATCTACTTAGGTGAACAACCTTACAATTAATATATTAAAAAAATTAGTAGGACTATCTACTTAGGTGAAATAAAAATAACTATTAGTAGGGAAGAAGTTGCCAATTTGACCAAAATTTGCATTGCTTTTCAACATTTATGCTTAAACTTAAAATAGGAAAAGAATGCGAGAGAGAGAAAGCAAGAAAGTGTTACCACTTATGGAAGATCTTCACCTTGTTGCTTGTTATTGATCTTATGTGAGAATCTTTACCATCAACTATAACCTTTATTTCAATGCTAGTTTTAATCTTTAAGTTAATAGTATTATTGTCAAACAAAGAAAATTTGTACTAACTACTAGGACTACTAAACTATTACACTCTAGGATGTATCACATGTCTAGGTGTTAGAATTTTCATATTAATACATGTTTAATGATCATGATTGTGTTGTGGTCATTTTTCCATGATTATCATACATGACATGTAAAAATTATGTCATGAAAAAATGAATAAAATGCAAAAAATTAAATACTGAGAATTGATGAATCATCAACTAGCTGCATCGACATAGTCCCATCAATGCATGAGAAGATGCATTGACATAGTGGCATGTCATGCCTATATAAATGCATGTAGCCACCACATTTATGGCATGTTATGTCATTAAAGTAGTCAAGTTCTTACAGCTTTTTTCCACCAAAGTTACCCCCATAGTAGAACTTTAAGGGATTGTATAGATCTTTATTTACGAACCATTGTAGTTAGATACATTGATGTAATGAAAATAAAGATGGGATTCTTAATGATTCTTGTAGCACTTAAAATAGATTAATTTTTATTTTCATGCACTTTATTATTCATGTAATTTCCATTCTTATCCTTAGTTAATTAATGCACTTAATAATAAACATATAAGTATGACCATTTTGAATGTATCGTTTAATGCTTGGTAATCCCACTAGTGGCTATTTGGTATGCCCAGCGATAGACACTTGGTAACCCAGTAATGTTAAGATGAGTTCAAGGTGTGTAAGGAAAGTAGGGTAAGATGCTTATGTTAGGCTAGTTAGCTTTAGAATCATTAAATAGTTAAGTAGTTAATTTCCCAATTAATCATTTCTACTTTAACACTTAGAATTAAGTAAATAAAAATATAAAATATAAATAACTATCATATACCTTGGCTTACACTTAAACTATACAAATGAGCTTACATACATGAGAGCCAAGAAGACAATGATATAATTTTCCAAGTTACTATATTTGTCTATTGGATTTTGATTGGATCATTAGTGAACGCTTGTGATTCATATGGTTGGGTAGATGGACTACTTACTACTCATCATTGACATTATTGTCGAGAATTTAGTCTAGCTAAGTGCACTAAGTAGGAAAGATGGTGAATCCTAAAAATATGTTGTGAGGATCATACAATGACCAATCATTAAGAACATAAGAACAAACACACATTATTTTTAAACAAAGACTAATATGGCTTCTTCTCACAAGGACGAATCTCCACCATGTACAAGCAGAACCAATCATAGACAGGAGGTTTCTAAGACAGATGCCCTAGAAATCATGTGTTGTCTACATTGATCCTAATCCATACACTTTAGATTTCACCTTCATCCTACATCAGGATAAGCAACTACAATGAAGGGATATAGAGGGCAACATCGTATTGCCTCCTGACTAATTAGTTCCTATGATGTTGATGAAATTTCTAATTTGGTACAACATTGCTAGACTTAATTTAGAATACGAAGTCCAAGGCCACCTCTACAGGGATTATCACCCCACCAATGCCCAATGGAGGAAGGATTGGAAAATGGAAGCACATTATGAGGCTTCAAAACGCAAGAGATTTCCTACCCAATTATTCTTGCAATAACACAAGGAAGGTGAGGAATTCTTTTTGGGTGTCTCCCAACACAAAAAATCTCCCAATTTCTTTGATGGGGAGACCCTTAACTAACGATTGCAATCAACTATGAATAACCTTGGTGATGGGAAGAATAGTTCTCAAGACCAAGGGTCTTGAAAGATGTAGCCATAGCTGATCACCAAAAAGCAAGACTAATGACAAACACCAAGAGAAAGATAAACACAAGGAATGGGGTAGGGATTGAACAAGAGAATCTTGTAGGAACCATTCTGATTCTAATTCTCCTTCTTCTTCACCCTCTTCATCATCCTCATTGTCTTTCTTCTCCAACTTCAATAGTAGAAGTAGAGGTTGGGATAACATGAAGAATAGAAAGGATTGAGATGATGAAGAATGGTGGGATAGGAATGATCATAGATCCCACTAAGATAACAAAGAGTAAGGGCAGGAACAATAGCAAAGGAAGGAGAATCATAGAGTAAGAAGGCATAGTAGGATCCATCATAGACATCATGGCCGTGACAAGGGCCATTGGAACTATTATGACTATGATGAGCCTCTGTTGGATATAAGGAACATGATGAACATTTTAGAGGCTGTTAAGATTCCAAGCAAGCACTTGAATGATATCTACATCAAAAGG
Source organism: Gnetum montanum (assembly GCA_015680685.1). Classification (NCBI taxonomy): domain Eukaryota; kingdom Viridiplantae; phylum Streptophyta; class Gnetopsida; order Gnetales; family Gnetaceae; genus Gnetum; species Gnetum montanum. The sequence continues at coordinate 195,878 of MNCI01014870.1, read as the reverse complement.
CTAGATATAAACAATATCCCCAAATTTAAGGCGGAATGTAACTTAGATCGACAAAATTACCTGTAAGCCTTTCATGATGCTTATGGCTTGTAAAATATTAAGAGTGAATGACAAAAGTTGAAATTATTTCCTAGGATACTCATAAAAGAAGCTGAAAGTTGGTACTAGTTATTAGAATTGAAATCTATTTGTTGATGGAGTATGATGCTCGAGTTGTTCAATGACAAATATCAAATGTACTCTAGAGTGTCCAATGTGCAAAGGCAAACCCAGGGCTAGAATCAAGGTAATCATGAGTCCTTGGATGTAGCCCTAGGTAGGTACTATCCTCTATTGCACTGATGCCCAAGTCACGGATACTCCCAATGGGATTAGCTATGTCATATCATAGATGGACTCACAACTGAAACAAGGATAACTCTTGGGGTCTATGCCCAAGAGAGACTTCATGAGCTAAGGATCCATCAAATCAAAAGTTTCATTGATGAAGTGGCTAAAGAGGAAAAAGAACTAAAGAAATGGAAAAGTATGTAGGAATATAATAGAGATGTCTCCATTCACAAGAGGGAGGTCCATTTCTATGATAATGAGAAGGAGGAACCACTTGTTGAAGTGGCATAGAGGAAAACCTTACTGATATAAAAATCTATTATTGAAATATTGACTAAGGATGTGGAACTTCTTGGATGAGAAGTTCCAAACCAGTCTGAAGATTATAGAGAAATGCAGAGATCAAGAAGGTAGTGATCATAAAAGAAGGAAGAAGAAGGATGTTGAAAACAAATATCACAAAAATAAGGATAAAGCTACAATAGTAGAGGAGTTTGCAGATTTAAAAACTGATGATAATGATTATGACATTTTCCAATACAAACATCCTAAGGAATTTTGTCTAGTGTTGTTACACCTACAAGAATCTAGGATGTATGTTTTGAATTGTAGATTGGTAAAATAGCAAACACCTAGGAGGTTGCCTTATCCACAAGGTAACTATTAATAACGATTCCACCAACAAGCCTACTAATCGAGTGGAGTGCCATCTCAACCTCAAGATTAGTACCAGCAATGGCAACACCTAGAGTTGTAGGGGATGCCATCTTCAAGGTAGTAGTATGCTTATAACCAATTTGATTCCTATAGCTACTATGTTGCATAGTTAGTATCTCCATGTGACTCTTTTAGTTATGTTTCCTTCCCATATCACTACTACCCTTTGAAGTACTATAAAGCACCTTCTCTAAGGGGAAAGTCTCCATTTTTCTTCTATTATTCTCAACACCCATCACTACCAACAACACCTCTACCACCTTCTTCATCCATGTAGGGTAAAATACCTACCTAGCCATAGCAAAGAAATGCCATGAGGGCCATGAATTTATAGCTGACTCCTCAACCAAGTGGCCATGAACCTAAGCCTCATAAAAGGCCATTCTTCAAAACTAATAGTCCTACAAAGTCCTCTCAAACACTTGTGGCTACTAACCATGCTACTTTAGCATTTAAAATACATCTTGAGCAACCTTCAAATGAAAATGCTCCTCAACTCCATCTTTTCATGTTGATCCATGTGGTCATAGATTGGATTAAGTTCAGCCACCTACTTAGGAATAGATCTGATCTTGAGAGTCTTCTCATTTACATTCAAATTGATAGAAATGAAAAGCCAAGGCTCTTCTAAATTCAAATTTTGGAGTTAACTTAATTTCTCAAGAGATGTATAAGTCTTGGAAGCTACATCCCTTGAGAAAAAGAAATATCAAATTAGAGCTAGCAGATTAGTCCATCACTATTTCGTTTGGATTAGTGGAGGACATCATTATCATCATTTGTGGGTGATCCTATCCTACTAATTTCCTAGTGATCCATGTGAATAATTGTAAGGGGGACTTCCCTATAATCATCAAAAGGACATGGTTGAGCACCATTAATGTAAAAATGGGGCAATACCTTTCCTTGAATATTTTTAAGAAAAATGAGTTTAGAGAAGTAAAGAAGAAGAGAGTTCCATGCATTACATATAGTGACATAGAATGCCATTACATGTAGAGACTATGGACCATCAAAGACACATCTCTTCAAACATGGAATTAGTATGTAGAAACTATAGAAATTCAAAGGTGCCTATATGCAACAACTACTAAATAAGAAGGTGCCCAATGGCTAGTAATCGATGATGAAGCTGGATCAACAATGTGCATGGAACTAGCTAAAAATCTTATTAGCTCCTATGTTAAAAGCATGGATAAATTGGAGTAACTCCATTGCCAACTCTTTGATGCATAAAGTGGAATAAATTGGGAAGAGTTAGAGATCCTTAATACTTTCAAGTAAGAGCCCCTTGAGTTAAAGGCTCTATCGATAGGCATGAAATATGCATTTCTTAATAATGATAAGTTGATGATTATCAATGTCACACTTGCTCTTGAACAAAAAAGGAAATTGTTAAAAGTTGTGAACCAATGGCCAACAATATTTACCTGGTCATATCATGAGCTAAGAGGGATTGTTCCTTAGATATGCCAGTATAGAATCTACATAGATTTCTCCATCAAGACAAAAAGGTAATTACAAAGATAATTAAATCCAAACCTCAAGCACACATCATCAAGGAGAAGATTGAATAACTTCTCAAAGTAGGATTCATCTTCTCAATTACAGATAGTGAGTGGGCTAGCCCATTCATTATTATTTCAAAGAAGGAAGAAAAATGAAGAGTCTATATAGACTTTTGACTATTGAATATGGAAACCTATAAGGACCATTTTCCAATGCCATTTGTAGGCCAAGTGTTTGAAACCATTGTAGGGCATTATTACTATAACTTTTTGGATGGTAATAGTGGCTATAACTAAATCTAGATAGCACTGGAGGACTAGACCAAGACCACATTCATAAGTTCTTAGGGAACTTTTGCATACAGAAAATGCCCTTTGGTTTATGCATTGCTCCTACTATGTTCCAATAGTTGGCCCTAATCATCTTTCAATAATTCATCAGTAGTACCGTAGAAGTGTTCATGGATGAATTCTCTACCTATGGGGCTAACTTTAAGCAAGCCTTGGACCACCTTGAGTAAGTTCTCCAATGGTGTGTGAAGACAAATTTAAGGCTTAATTGGTCGAAGAGTAATTTAATGGTCTAAGAGGGAATTATCTTTGGGCATAGGATTTTGAACAAAGGGATCAAGGTAGACCCAAAGAAAGTATAGGTCATCTAAGAATAACCAACCAACTAAAAATAATAAAAGATGTAAGATCATTCATTGGCCACACATGTTACTATAGGCACTTCATTGAAAACTTCTTGAAGATTATCAAATTATTGATGGAGCTTACAAAGAAGGATGCATTATCCACCTAGACCAAGGAATGTGACAATTCATTTCAATAGTTAAAGTAGAAACTTGTAGAAACTCTAATTCTATGAGCACTAGACTAGTACAGGCCCTTCCACATCATGACCGATCCATCAAATTATGCTTTGGAGATCATGCTTACATAGTTGGATGATCAAAAATGCCCATACTACATCCATTGTGCAAGTAGGAGCATTGTAGATGCACAACTAAACTACACCACCATTGAAAAGGATCTCATGGTAGTGGTGTGTGCCTTAAAGAAATTCAAATACTATGTGCTTGGATACCAAGTTTTTATGCACATTGACCACAAAGCTATCTAGTTTCTAATGAATAAACAAATAGTGAGCTCCCATGTCATATGATGATTGGTGATTCTTCAAGATTTTGATCTAACAATGATTGACTGAAAGGGGATTTAAAATGTGGTTTTTGATCACTTGTCCTGGATGAGATGGGATATCAAAGAGGATGAGGGCCTCCTATCTAATCAATTCCCTGATGAAATTTTCTTTTTTGGTATTATTGATGTCCAAACTCCTAAAGAAACAAATTGGTATGATCAGATCCTCATTCACTTACTCACTTAGGAGATGGTACAAGAATGGGATAACAAGAAGAAGTAAGAATTTCTTCATCATGCCAAAAAATTCATGGAAATTAAAGGTAATTTATACAAGAGCTACATAGATGGCTTAGTATGATCATGTGTTCTCAATGCAGATTAACATCGAGTCCTATAGGACATGCACAAAGGCCCTTTTGGGAGTCACTGTGCTAGGAGAATAATAGTCACTAAGATCCTCATGGCAGGGTATTATTGGCCAATGATCTTTAAGGATANTAGGAGATGGTACAAGAATGGGATAACAAGAAGAAGTAAGAATTTCTTCATCATGCCAAAAAATTCATGGAAATTAAAGGTAATCTATACAAGAGCTACATAGATGGCCTAGTATGATCATGTGTTCTCGATGCAGATTAACATCGAGTCCTATAGTACATGCACAAAGGCCCTTTTGGGAGTCACTGTGCTAGGAGAATAATAGTCACTAAGATCCTCATGGCAGGGTATTATTGGCCAATGATCTTTAAGGATGCCCATCACTTCTTCCATTCTTGTGAAAAGTACCAACGTGATGAAGGGATGACCACATGAATGGAAGGGTTCCAATAGTGAATTCAACAACTTGAGCCTTTCGATCTTTGGGGAATCAACTTCATGGGGCCCATCAACCCCATGTCAAATGGAAAGGTATACATAATTATGGTAGTTAACTATTGTACCAAGTGGGTTGAAGTCACTATTTTCACTGACTATTCATCCTCTATGGTGGCACATTTTATATGAAAAAATGTTGTTAATAGGTTTGGTGTGCCATGGGCACTAATTATTGATAATGGGATACACTTTACAAATGCCACTTTTCAAAAACTTAAGGAATGATTGGGGGTTAAACATAAACTCACAACTTCATACCACCCCCAAGCCAATGGCTAAGCTAAGGTCACCAATAGAAAAATTAGAAAAATACTAATCCACATAGTTAGTAAGTATAGGAAGGATTGGAGTAGTAAACTCAATGATGCTCTTCGAGCTTATCATTCAACATTGAAACTTGCTATTAGGTATTCTCTCTATGAGTTAGTGTATAGAAACTCCTAACTCTTTCTATCCAAACCAAGCTCCATACACTTTCAATGACCTGTGACCTTAACTTGGATCTAAGTCTAGCCTAAAGAGAAAGATTGATGAATCTCAACATGCTAGATGAAAATTAAGTAGTGGCCCTATCATGGAATGAAGTTTACAAGGCACACAACAAGCAATTCCATGATTGCAAGATAAGAAAACTCAAATTTCAACTAGAAGATAAGGTAATATATTGGAACACCATGCATGTACCTCAACATACAAAATTCCAAACATTATGGAAGAATCCTTACATTATCCATGAAAAATTTTCATCTAAGACCATGATGATCTACCATCTTGGTAGCCCAAACAAAAGGTTATTAGTTAATAACCTTTCCTAGAGACAAGACCAACTAGTAGCAACAACACCTCAACTAATAAACAAGCATGCTTAATCTTTTAGATCTTTTCCTTCCAACTTAGTCATGGGGGAGATGGACATCCATGTCAACATTCTATAATGGCTTCTTGGTTTTTTTAACTTTTTTATTTTACATTATTTTTTATATATGTTTTTCATTTTCTTGGATATTATGTAATTTCTTTTATGTTTTTCTTTATTTGACTTTTCTTACATGTATTATTTCTTATTTATTGCCATTAGGACTTTGGTGCTTGATATAATTGTTGATTGATAAAGGTTCATTGAATTATATTGATTGAATTGATTACTTAATAATTGGATTTTATCTTCAAATTTTGACATTAACTAATGGAACATTGGGTTTGTCATCTTATTAGGTAATGAGTTCACATCATCCACCCATTTCACTTAACTCCATGGTGTTCTCCTTTTCTAGAAGCATGATGTCTATTATTAATAACAACTTATAAAGAACACATGACCTCGGTACTTTCCAGACTTGGAACAAACCAAGTGGAATTGACAAGGGTGTGGCTTCAATGGGACTCTTTACCTTTTGTACTTGCCTATTTTCTAGTGTTTTATGGGTTTTCTCATTAATTCCTCATCATTCCTAGTGTCGATTAATAATAGGTAGTAATATCTTCACATGGTGTGGTTTCCATGAACAAGAAAAAAAACATGAGAATCCAAAGCACATCCCTTAGACAAAATAATGGGCTACAACTGCTGGTTATGAAATTGGAAACACATATTACCCATGCTTGAAGGCACCCCTCTAACTAAGGTCCTCTTAACTTCTTGCTTCTCTTTTCTTCTTTACCTAGAATGATGGATGATCTTTGGGAGTGTTCATGAGCTCTAGGGGATAAATAGTCTAAATGTGCCAATGCAAAATCACTGAAAATGGATGCACTTGTTTCCAACTAAGGATGGAACAATATCAGGTCACATGAATCATAAAATCCACAAAGGACTTCATATGACCATATGTGAGACTCCATTACCATACAAACTCTCTCATCATCCATTCCTAGCATCTACCACCTCACTTATTGATGAATTATCATCATTGGGCCACATCAATGGGATGTTATCAATTCAACCCCATCGATGGGATCTCGTTGATATGATCTTGTCGATGCAAGTTTTAATCCATTTACATGTACCCATTGATGGAGCACCTTGTTTCCACATATAAATGTGCATCTACCTACTACATTTATGATAATCCTTTCATAGTTGTAGTGAAGCACTTCCAATTTTTCCATTTTAAAGTTAGAATATTTTCCAAGTGCCCATAGTAGAAGTCAAAGAGTGTATGGATCTTCATTCAAACACCGTTGTACCTAAGCACTTTTGCATGGATGACAATAAAGATGAGCTTTTCTAATAAACCTTGCAACACTTGGACTAGATTAATTATTTCCTTATGCAGTTGATATTCATTCAGTTTACTTTAATGTTTATAAGTAATTAATTGACATCGATTACAGAGCAAACATAAGTATGACCACTTTGATCATACACTTAATGCTTCGTAATCCCAATAACGCTTAACATTTGATAACCCAATAGTGTTATAACGTGTTCAAGATGTGTACAAGTGGAAATAGATGCTTATGTTAATATTAGTTAAGTGTTAACTAGTTATTAGATTAATTAAGTAATTAAATTCTTTATTCTTGTTCTTAAACTACTTAATTCATAAAAGATAAAATGATAAAAATCATATATTTTATGATGAGTGACGAGGTACCCTTATGCCCAACCATATGAATCATAAGCATTCATGCATGATTCATTCAAATTTCATGAATGGGATGAGTTATGCATCTAAATCATTATGCTTTGATCATAGTTCACTATCTTCCCACTTAGAATAGTGGTAGCTTTGTCACATATGGTTTAGTCCAAAGTGAGGCATATGATTGATGTTGTCTAGCCCTATGCTGCTCCTAATGATTAGAAAAGAGATAAATTAATTAAACGTATTAACAATGGAAATTAAAATCTAAACTAGCCTACATGTGATGAGTATCTATTCCAAATCATCCACATAAGCCTTGGAATTCACATAACTTCCACTAGGATTATCAAGCATATGTCACTGAGCACACCAAATGATACACTGCTAGGCTACCAAGTAATTACACTTAAGCGCTTGTGATTAGTCATACTCATTCCACTTAATGACATGAATTGTAAACTAGCCTATGTGTGATGAGTATCTATTCCTAATCATTTGCACATGCCTTGGACTTCACGTAACTTCCATTGGGATTACCAAGCATACATCACTGGATGCACCAAATGATACACTACTAAGCTACCAAGTAATTACACTTAAGCACTTGCAATTAGTTGTACTCATTTTGTTTAATGACATGAATTGTAAAGAGTAATAAATGAAAAAATTAACTAAGGAAAATAGTAAATAATTTAAATAATTAAAAAAATAAATCTAAGTGGATGCTACAACGATGGAAGTAATCTCAATATTTATTTTTGGTCATGTAAAGGGTCCAAGTACATCACACTCAAATAAGGATGTCATATAATCACTTAATATCATATTATATGCACTTACTAACTAGTCTATAAGATTGTGAAATAAAATTGTAAGAGTTTGGCTACTCTGTTGACTAAACTTTGCCAAACCATGTGCCCAAGTGCTATATTTATAAGTTGGCACACATCCATGCTATTGGATATCCAATAACATAGCATGGGTACTGATATTAGATACATGATATATCACATATCTGATAGTGAAGCCAAGATATTGGGGCTAAGATATCATAGCTACGATATCAAGGCTAATATACCAAAGCAAAGATATCAGGACTAAGATATTGAAGCTAAGATATTAAGGCTAAAATATCTTAGCTAATTAAAAATTTACTTTTTTGTTAGATATTCCAACCAACTGATGATTCATCACCTTAGTTACACTTAACTAGATACATGCACTTCACAAGTGAAACTGGAAAGACAATGATTGTAATGGTTAGATTCTCCTCCTAGAACTAGTGTACTTAGAAACCTAAAGTTCTTGGAATTTGACCAAAATGCTAAGTGAATGCTAGTGATTTGTATGGTTGGGCATAGGGTATACTCATTTCTCATCATTGGCATCATTATTGGGGACTTTAGTTAGCTATGTGCACTATTTAGGACTTAGTGAAAATCATTCATCACCATTGGAATAAACCTTAAATTCATAATTATTCTAATAATAATAATTGTAAAAGCACACTATTATTTTCTTGCAATCTAAGATGTCTTCTTCTACTAGGGATGATTCTTCATTAAAGTTTAAGCATGCATCCAATCAACAAAGGAATGAATGATCAAATTAGCAAATGCTCCAACAATGTCAAGTGATATATACTCATCCTGATGACTATGTGCTAGACTTCCCCTTTTTCCTACATTCGAATGACTAGATGTGGTGGAGGGACATGGAGGAAAACATTGTGTTGTCGCTTGATCATTCAGTTTTTATAATAACCCAACAAAATCTTATAAGGTTTGGCATCTAGGGGCTCCATGATGAGTACATTATGTAGGACAACAACCCTAGGGATTACCACCACCATTGAGGCACAATGTAAAAGAGATTGGCAATAGGAGAAGTGCTATGAAGCTTCAAAGGAAAAAAAGTTCAATAACCCCTTGTTCCTATTGCGCCAAAAAGATAATGAGGATCCCTTATCTAGGGGTTCTTAATATATTGACTTTCTTCTCCTTGGTTTTGATGAAGGAGGCTTAAACCAAAAATTATAATCCATTATAAAAAATCTTGGTTTAGGTAAGAATGGATTCCATGATCATGGGGGATTCAAAGATGGGAGTCATGGTAGGGACAAGGATAGGCATCATGATGATGATCGTAGCCATGGCCATTGAAGAGGGGATGGTAGGCACCATGATGTTGCTAGTCATCCTCTTCTTCTTCCTCTAGCTTTGACTGAAGTCATAGAGGATGTGACCATGATGGAGGCAATTGATGGGATAAAGATGATCATAGGACTTGTCGAACTAGTTAAGATCAAGGGCCTAGTTAACCAAGGAAGCTCCTTCATCATGAGAGAAGAGACAGTAGAGGGCATCATAGGCATCATGGCCACCACAAAGTTTATGACTATGATGAGCCTTTACTTGTAACTAGAAACATGCTAAATATTGAGGAGGCAGTGATAATTTCAACATGGAATATGAAAGATAGCAAAATCAAGTTTTTGGATATGAATAATATCCCCAAGTTCAAAGAGGGATACAATTCAAATCCATAGAACCATCTCCAAGCCTTTCATAATGCCTATGCCTAACAAAATGTGGAGAATGAATGGTAGAAGCTTATGATGTTCCAAAGGATACTCATAAAAAAGTTGAAAGTTGGTACCACTCCTTGTAGTTAGAATCAATCTATAGATGGAGTATGATGCTTGATCTCTTTACTGAGAAGTATCAACTGTACTCGTGAGTGTTTGGCTTGAGAAAGTGGATCTAAGGTTGGAAATAAGAAACACATGAACCCTTGGATGTAGCCATGGGTAGGTACTATTCTCTTTTGCACCAATGTCCTAGCCATGGTTATTCTCAAAGGAGTAGGTTCATCATATCATAGATGGGCTCCGATTAGAAACAATGAGAACTCTTAGGGTCTATGCCCAAGTGAGGTTGTTAGAACTTAGAGCCCATTTGATCCAAATGTTGATAGAGTAGGTTGCTAAGGAAGAAGGAGAGTTGAAAAAATAGGAAAGTGCAGAGGAGTGTAACTGGGATCTTTCGATTAAGAAAAGGAAAGTCTAGTTTTGTAACAATGAGGAAAAGGCATCACTTGATGAGGTGGTGCAATGAAAGACCTTGTTGACTCAAAAATATATTTCTAAATTTTTGACTATGGTAGACAAAATTTGGAACTCTTTGGTTGAAAAGTTCTAAACTTCTCTAACAATAGTAGAGGAATCTAAAGAGCAAAGTAGTGATCATGATAGCAAGAGAAGAAAGGAAGTTGAATGTGCCCATCAAAGTGGTAAGCGCAAGGCTACTGTAATAGAAGAGGTTCTGTAGACTAAAATAGATGATGATGGTGGGTGTGATATCTACCAATATTAACATCCTAAGGGATGTTACCTTATTGTATCGCACTTGCAAGAGTCTAGGGTGTATGCTCTAAATCCTATATTGGCAAGAAGGTAAGCACCCAGAAGGTTGCCTTATCCTTAAGGCAATCCAAGGTAGTTTCACCAACACTAGGCCTATTATCTATGTGGAGCTCCATCACAACCTTATGAGTAGTACCATCAGTGGCAGCACCCACAGCTATGAGGAATGCCACCACTAAGGTAGTAGTACCCTTACTAGTAACTTGATCCATATGGGTACTATGTTACTAGTAACTTGATCCATATGGGTACTATGTTTGGAAGCTCATTTCTCTGCATGACTCTTCCAGCCATGCTTCATTCTAGTATTACTATTATCCTCTTGAGTACTAAAAATTTCAATCTCCATCTCCAAGAGGGGAATCCCCATATCCTCATTACCATCCGCATCCTTCTACACATGTTCCTCCATCGTCAACTCAATTACCACCTCCTCCATCCATGCAAGGTGAAATCCTAGCATAGCCACAACAATGTAATGTTACTAGGGCTATTAATTTACATTTAGCTCATCAACCAAGTTGTTCGAAAACTAAATCTAGGAAAAGATGATTCTTTTGAACCAATAGTCCTACAAAGCCCTTGTAGAGTTATGCAGCTGATAGCTCTACTTCTCCCTCATCCTTTGCATCCACTCCATTTGAGTCCCCTTCAAACCAAATGTCTTCCAAAGTGCATGGCCATCAAGCTAATCCATGTAGTGATTGATTGGATAAAGGTTGGCCACCTTCCTAGGAAAAGATATGATCCTAGGAGTCCCCTAATCTACTTAAAAATTGATAGGAATGAGGCATTCAAGGCTCTTCTAGATTTAGGTTTCATTGTTAATCTAATTTCTCATGAGATGTACCAAGCTCGAAACCTACCTCTACTCAAGAAGAGTAACATTTTTCTTGAGTTGGTAGATTAGTCCATTATTGTTCCTTTAGAATTAGTGGAGGACATTGTGACCATCATTTGTGGGTGGTCCTATCCTACTAATTTCTTGGTAATTCTTGTTGATAAATGCAAGGGGGAGTTCTCATTCATCATGGGAAGGGCTTCATTGAGCACTATTTATCCATGGTTGGGAATTAGAGACCTCTCCTTGGAGGTTTCTAAGGAGAATGCATTTGATAAGATAGAGAAAAAGAGAGTTTCATGCATCACATACAATGATATAGGGTGTAACTACATGCAGAAACTCTGGTTTGTAAAAAGTTCATCCATCACAACATGCAGACATTGTGCAAATGTTTCCAACATTCAAAGGTTTCTATATATAATAGCCATAAAATAGGAGGGCACCTAGTGGTTGATAGCTGATTCTGATAGCAACTCAACCATTTACATGGAACCAATTAAGAGCTTAACAAGTGCCTATGTTGAAGGCATGGATGAATTGGTGTAGGTTTTTGTTAACTCTCTCATGATGAACTAGATGAGACCAATTGGAAAGAGTTGAAAATCCTTGAAAATTTCAAATAAGAGTCCCTAGAGTTGAAAACTCTACTTGCCAACATGGAATATGCTTTTTCTGGATAATGGAAAGCTAGTGATAATCAATGTCAATCTTGCTCTTGAAAAAAAAGAGATGCTATTGAAGGTGGTTAACAAATGGTCAATAGCCTTGGTCATATCCTAAACTCACTGGGATTGATCTTAGGAGATGCCAACATCGCATCTATACTGATCCGTCCATAAAGCCAAAGAGGCAACCATAATAGTGGTTGAATCCCAATCTAAAGCAAATTGTCAAGGAGAAGATTGAACAACTCCTAAAGGCAAGGTTCATCTATTCCATTATGAATAGTGAGTGGGTTATCCCACTAGTGTTAGTGCCAAAGAAAGGTGGTAACTAAAGCATTTGTATTGACTTTAGGCTATTGAATATGATGACCTATAAAGATCATTTTCATTGCCATTTATATAAAATGTATTGGACACCATCTTTGGGCATTGTTACTAGAACTTTCTAGATGGTTATAGTGGCTATAACCAAATTCAAATAGCACCGAAGGATCAGGTTGAAACCACATTTATGAGTCCATGTAGAACTTTTGCATATAGAAAGATGCCTTTTGGACTATGTAATTCCCTTACAACTTTCCAATTCCTTGTCTATAGCATTTTTCAATAGAAAATTCATAGTGGAGTGGAAGTATTCATGGATGAATTCTTAACCTATGGCTACATTTGAGTAAGCCCTAAATTGTCTTAAGTAAGTGCAAAAAAGGTGTTTGGAGACAAACCTTCAACTCAACTATAGAAAAGCCATATGAAGATTTAAGAGGGCATTGTGTTGGGGCATAGTATCTCACAAGCATGCATTTAAGTCGACCTTGAAAAAATAAGGGGCATTTAAGGAATTACCCATTAATTGAAAATTATCAAGATGTTTGTTCATTCCTTGGCCACACTAGCTACTATTAATGATTCATAGAGAATTTCTTTAAGATTGCTAAACCATTGGTGGAGCTAACAATGAAAGATGCTTTGTTCATTTAGACTAAGAAATGTGAAAAGACATTCTAGCAACTTAAGCAAAAGCTTCTATGAGCACCAAATTGGTTTAGACTATTTCACATCATGATGGATGGATCAAATTATGCCTTGGAAGTTGTACTCACATAGTTAGATGATCAGAAACATCCTTACTACATCTATTATCTAAGCTAAAGCATTGTGGATGCACAATTGAACTACATCACAACATAGAAAGAATTGATTATGGTGTATGCATTGAAAAAATTTAGGTGTGATGTGCTTGGATAAAAGGTATTTGTGCACACAGACCACAGTGTAATTTTCTTTTTGATGAATAAATCAAGAGTGAGCCCCCATGTCATATGGTAACTTATGATCTTATAGGAATTCAATCCTAGGATGGTATATTGAAAGGGAACTAAGAATGTGATTGGTGATCACTTGTCTCAGTAAAGATGGAATAAAAAAAAGGAGAAGAGCTCATTTTTGATCAATTTCCTAATGAACTCCTCTTTGCTAGTGCTATAAATGAATAAGTGCCCATTGAGCCTAACTGGTATGATGGCATTGTCACTTATCTTCTCACTTAAGAGATGCCACATGGGCTAGACCATAAGAAGAAACAAAAATTTCTTCATCAGGCCAAATGCTTCATGGAGATTAATAGATACCTTTACATGGTGTGTGCTAATGATCTAGTTTATTGGTATGATCCTAATGCTAACCAAATATGCATTCTCTAAGATGCTCATTAAGGCCCTTGTGGGGGCCACTATGTTGGGAGATGCATGGACATTAAGATCCTAATGGCAGGATATTATTGACCAACACTCTTTAGGAATGTCCACCAATTCATCTGCTCTTGTGAACACTATCAATGCGATGGTGGGATGACCACTCAAATGAAAGGACCTTAGTAAGGAATCCAACTATTGGAACCCTTGGACATCTAAGCATTAATTTCATGGATCCCATTGCACCCATGTTGACTAGAAATGCATACATCATAGTCACTATTAACTATTGTATAAGATGAGTTGAAGCAATAGCTATCACTGACTATACATCCTCTACAGTTGTTGTGTTTTTATAATAGAATGTTGTAAATAGTTTTGGAGTGCCATGTGTACTAATTTACAACAATGGTACTTAATTTATAGGCACTACCTTTTGAAAGCTCATGCAACACTTTAGGATTGAACATAAATTAACAACAACTTACCACCCCCAAGCCAATGGTCAAACATAGGTAACAAATAGGGAGAGCACTAAGATCCTAACTAGGATAATTAGCAAATATTGGAGAGAATGGAGCACAAAACCTAATCATGTCCTTTGGGCTTACTGCTTAGCATGGAAACTCCCTATATGATACTCTTCCTATGAGATGGTGTATGGAAAATTACCAACTCTTCCTATCTAGTTCAAGCTCTGTATTCTTCCAACAACTTGTGACCTTAACCTTGACCTTAGTTGAGCATAGAAAGAGAGATTGATCAACCTTAATGTGATAGATGAGAATAGATTGATGGCCTTGTCCTTGAATGAAGTGCACAAAGCATTCAACAAATAATGCCATGATCTCAAAATAAGAAACATGAAATTTCAACCTAGAGACAAGGTTCTCTATTAGAACCCCACATATATACCACAAAAGGCTAAGTTATAAACATTATAGAGATGACCCTATATCATTTATGAAACCTTTCCTTCTGGGAACATGTTGATCTACAAACCTGAGAGCCCAAACAAGAAGCTACTAGTCAACATGCAATAAACTTTTCCATGAGCCCAAAAGAGCCCATGCTAGTAACACCTCTTCAGATGGACATCCGTGCTCAATATTTCGAATCTTCTCCTTCTAACTTAATCATGGTGGAGATAGTCATTCATGCTAACCAATCAAAGTGGCTTCTTAGTTTTTACCATTTTTTCTATTTTTTTACATTTTTGTTTTACAACATTGTTAGTAGGTTTTATCTTTCTTTAATATTTTACTTTATTTTGGTTTGGTTTTATTATTTTTTCTCATGCATATTTTCTTCTTCTTTATTTCCAATAGGACATAGTGATGTTGTTGCTATTTGTTAATGTTGGTTTGTACTTAATGTTTTTGGTTGCTAATGTATGGATTCTAACTTTGAATTTTGGTATTGATAAAGAACACATGGTTTCTTTTTCATAGAATAGGCAGTGAGTCCACATTGTTCACCCATCCACAAAACTCTATGATGTTCCTTGTTTTGGAAATGTGAAGCTTCCTTCCTTAATAAGAACTTTATTGAACTTGTGACCTTGGTAGTTTCCTAACATGGAAAGGACACAAATGGATTGACAAGAATGTGACTTCAAGAAGATTCAATGCTCTTTATACTAGCCTATTCTCTTGAGTGCATGTGTGTTTTCATGGATTTCTTACAATTCCATTGTTGAATAATAAGAGGAAGTTAAAGTTTTTGCATGGTGTGGTTCCCATCCTAAAATCCATAAAAACATAAAATTCAAAAAAAATGATGGGAATTCAAAGCACATCTCTTAGACAAAATAATGGAGTATAAGCATTAGTTATGGAACTAAAAAGACATGTTGCCCATGCTTGAAGGTCCCCTCTAACTAAGGCCCTTTCTCACTTCCTACTTCTCTTTTCTTCTTAATAAGGAATGGTGATTAATTTGTGAAAGCATGCTTATGACTTGAGGTGGTGGACTGACAACAATTGAATAGTTACATTGAGATGAGGTACCAAGACCAAGACCAAACCTTGAGGTCACCTTGATAGATGCTTGTCTCAAGAAAATCAAGTCTAAGAAGGTCCAGAAATATATGCTCCAAGAGTTGAACTTTGGACCCTTCTTGGAGTTTACATATCTAGAAGTTAAGACTAAATTGTAGAACTCTCCTATGTGGCCCATCATCACTTCCAATAGGGAGTGGTACATGGGAGAGACCTACCTATTCTAGAACAATAGGAAGGTAGGTTCAATGGTCAAAATCAAAGACATTTCTATGTCTTACTTGGTGAATGAAATTTTTGAGACACATGAGTTGCCAAAATCTAGGGATAGCCTTGTAAAAATCCCAACATAGGTAGATCTTGACATTAAGAAATAATGGACACAATAATGCTATGGAGTTTACCAGAAGGAGTTTGGTGCACTTAGCATGGCAAAATATGCATACTTCAAGATTGCAGCCATTCACCTTAATCCAAAGATAAGGCCAATGCTGAGTGGTGAGGTACCCCTACACTCAAACCATACAAATATGAGCATTCACACATGATCTAGTCAAACTTGGTAGATAGACTAGTTGTGGTATCCAGATAGTTACATGTTGATCACAATTCGCTGTCTTCCCACTTGAACTAGTGTTCTCTTATCATGTATGGTTTAGTCCAGAGTGAGGTGTATGATATGATTGCTAACACTAGGATACTCCTAGAGACAATGGAAAATAATCTTAATTAAAATAATAAGCAATAGGAAATGAAGTCTAAGCTAGCCTAAGTGTGATAAACATCTATCCTTAATCATTTGTATGCATCTTGGACCTCATGTACTATTTTTGGGATTACCAATCACACATTACTTAAGCATTTCTAAATACATTATTGGGTTACCAAGTAGTTACACTTCAATGTTCATGATTAATTCATACTCATTCCACATTTAACAATAGGAATAGTAAATGATGGTAAATAAATATTAACTAAGAAAATAGTAAATAACAATAACAATTAAAAAATTAAAAACTAAGTGAATGTTGCAATGATGGAGTAATATCTATCTTTATTGTTGATCATGTGCGTGTCCAAGTACGTCACACTCGAATAAAGGTTCCATACACTTACAATCATCACACTACGGGCATGCAGTGGGGAAAGAATTGAAATTAATTGAAAAAATGATAAAAAGACTCTATCTTAAGAATTACTGACTCCCCCCTTTCTATGCACTTGAATGTGGTCTTTATAGGCTTACATAGGATCTATGATATTGTGTATTCGCTATGATTATCTAGGCTACAATATCATGTATCTGATATTGAGGATCCAATATTGGGGCCTAGCAAAACATGATTCATCATAACTCCATGACTGAATAACAACTCATCCTCAAGTTAGACAAAAGGAGAATGAGTTCAAGTAATTACATAGTGGATAGGTATGGGATTTGTTGAATTACTAGGAATTACTCATGCCGTAGTGTGAAATTGAACAAAACAAAATTGGAACACATACACAGAATTGAGAAAGGAAAAAATTTATTAGACTCATGTGGTTCCTGGTGGTGGTGGTTCCGCCATGGGTCTCTTCCTCTTATCTTGTGCTCCAGGTTTTGAAACTTGATGTCTCTAAAGGAGTGCCTGGAGCTTTTCTTCTTCAGTTCAGGGATCTTGTGCCGTCCATGGTGATACTCCAATGTTTGATGGAGTTGGCACCTCCCATGGACACGATAATTGCAGAAACATCTAGTTGGCTTTGACATACCAAGTCGCAAATAGCTATCGTTCCTCTTCATAGGCTCTAGCTTTGTCCTTGTATTCTTGGTAGTTTGTGAGCCATCAAGCCAAATCTGCCGCAACATCCTTTTATCCTTGGTAGCTAGTCTTGACCATCTCTAATTTAGAATTTGTCATTTCTAATTTTTGTAGCATCTTCTTGTGCTTAGCAAATCTTGTTTCATACTTTGTGTAGGTGGTTGCTACTTGATTTTTCAATTCTATTCTCGGGCATCCTATTATCAACATGGCCAAGTTGGCATACTGTAGGTTTGCCAACTCCATGTACTTTGTAAGGTCTTGTATCTGCAGGTCCTGACTTTTTAGTTCAGCTTGGTGGATGAAGGCATAAGTATTTAGTATGGTTTACTAATTAGTGTTTTGAGCATTGAGAGTGTTAATATGGGCTTTGGTCATATGAATTTCTTTTTCTATCATCTATTTATACATCCCCACATGATCTTTGAAGTGCTCTTTGAGCTTCTCATGTTGCTTGGCCTTATTTTACCATGCACTTATTTTAATTGCCATCTTTTAATGGATCATGCGTACCTCCAACATTGAAAGGGTTCTATTTTATCTGGCTACGCGATTCATATCTTGGTTGAAACTTATTAATTATTCTTGAAATTGCTAAATTTTTTTTTTGAGAACATTCTTTTGTTTCTCCATTGTATTCAACTAGAAATTGTTAGCGGCAAGTTGTTCATTTTCCTCTTGTAAGGCCTTGAGTGCTTTGGCATGTGAATATGTTTGAGCTTGTGCCTTGGAAGCATCCCAATCGGCCTTTTCTTTTTCCTCTGCCACTCTTTTATTCTCTGCCAGCAATTTATTCAATTTCTCTATCTAAAAGAACTCTAGTTGGTTTTTAGGGATGACTTGGGATAGATCCCACTGTGCATCTTGTAGGGTGACGAGCTTTTCTTGGAGTCTTTTTAACTCCTCCTCTGCATGCTCAACGCTAACCTCTGCCATGACTAGCTTTTCTTTTATGAAGATGAGGTCTGATTGAGTTGTTGTGACATCTTGAGGGATGTTAAATAGGAATGTCATCAATTGTCCTATCTATAGCAACCAATCTAGAACATCCTCATGTTCCACAGGAGTCATTGAGGAACCAGCCAAAGTTTGAGCATTATGTGCTCCTGTAAAATTTTTTGGTGGCATAATAGGAACATTGAATGATTCTTTTACGTGGTCTGTGACCACTTTTGTGGCTCCTACTACATCTTGGTGTTGTATGAACACTATTGTGGCACCTTCACCAATTTTTAATTACACCTAAAAGGATGTAGCGTTCCCAGAGATATGTTGTGACTAGTGTGATTCCCCTCCTCCTGTTTGGATAGATAAATTTCCCTATGCGTGATCAATTAAGATCATGGGTCGTACGACATCATTGATGATCCTAAAGAGATTAGCCTCATCATGACTTCCCCAATTGACTATTTCAGTGATGGCTCTGAAATGGCTCATCAATAGTCAATAGTCCTATGGTGGTGGTGGTGGTTGGCCTTGCTAGCTTGTAATTTGTGTGATGGGCCCTGCTTCCTATTCCTACTCAAGCTCCAGTGTCTCACCAACACTTTTCCTTGGGGCTAGTGGTTTCAGTAATTTAGTGAATTAAGCATTTTTGGTCTTTCTAGGGATGTAATTGGTGTACCCTAGAATTCCAACATGTTGGCATAGCTTCCTGATGAGACAGGGAAAGGGCAATGCATACTTCCCCATGTTATGTTCTTTAAACTACCTCAAAATTTTTGTAAGATATAGATGGGGTAGGTTGGCATTAACCTTGCCCATCAAGATGGCACTTCCTCTAGCTATATATGTGGAAATTCTATTTAAACCTTTTATGGGGAAGATGTGATATGTGCCAATTTTAAACTAGATTCTCTCTTCAAGTGTTAGCTCTCCATATGCTTTTTCTTCTTTGATGTACATCCTTTTCAACCATATCTTCCACACATCATCATGGGAATGAGTGGACAAGTGAGTAACTTTTAGCCCTATATTCGAAAGATTCAACATCTCTGAAATGGCTTTGGTACAGAAATCAATAGAAACACCACCAATATCAATGGTGGTACCTTCTTCTTTATTGTGCCAAAATTGGTATGTCTCTCCCACGTACCAATCATCACCTTTAGAGAGAATAGGCCACAGTGGGGATCCTTTAAGTTAGTTCCTAACTGCTTTGAGAGCAAACTCAGTGAAGGGTCCAATGTGGAGTTCCACAATCATAGTTGCTGACATGGAGCTTTCATGAATTGCCTGAATACATTTTAGAGACAACGTGAGATGTTATCCCTATTCAAGTTCTCCACCATCTCCTCCTTTAGCATGTCCTGATTGCATAGTAACAAGAGCTTCCTGATGGATGCTAAATGATTGTGCCTCTTGTTTTGTATGTTTCTCGAGAGATGCCTGGCCTCTACCTCTCCTTGGCCATTTGGATGCACCTTGAGAGGGTCCTCCTTGATATCCTCTTTTAGGGACCATCTCCAATCAAATGGAATGTCTATTAGTAAGGCTATTTACAAAATTTTGTTTATACCTTACGCCTTGCCTTAATAGATTCATTTCTTGCTTAGTGTGATTTAAAGTTAGATATTTTCACAAAAATTCTCCTAAGAGTTTTGATATTGGGCCCCATTTTGATTAGGTGATTTCAAAAAATAATTTTCATGGTCTAGATAAAGAGATAAAATTAATTTGGCAACCGTTTCTAATAATTTTAAGGTCACTTTACCCTTATGATATCCTTCGGGCAACAAGAGATTTCAAAAAAAAACTACATGAAAATTGGAACGTACCCTTCCCCCATGACTAAAAGTTAAACACTCCAAGTTTAAGCAAGTTCAATTGGAATGAGAATAGGAGTGTTAATAAGCAAGTTATGGATGTTTGAATGGTGGGTGAATAAGCTCAAAAATTTGCAGAAGAAAATTTCAACAACTTCCCTCTCATGAATAGTGAAAAATGATGTTGATGTATGCTAGGGGAGGGGGGAGGGATCCATATATATAGTATTTATAGATGTGATATTGCGTACCCAATAGTGGGGACCTGATATCACATCAGATCCAATATCAGGTACCCGATATCATGTCCTTTCAAAAATAGGATACTTGGAAAAATTAACGAATTTCAAATTTCCAAGGTCAAAAATGAAGGATTTAAGGTTGAATTGAAAGATCTAGGATAACGTCAAAGAGACCTAAAGGCACTAAAAGTGTAATGAAGTGGAATTTGTTAATGAAATTCATGAATAGGATGAGGAAAAAGGACATGTTGTGGTGCATAGGAACATTGGAATCTAAAATAATGATAAAGAGAAAGATAATTGTAGCAATGTAATACTTGGAAGATGTAAGATGATGTGGTGATGTGAAAAGATTACAAATTACAAAAGTTACACAAGTGGATCCTCTCCAAAGCAGGTTCCTACTTATCATGCCCTTACGTAGCCATGCCTAAAAATGTCCATAGGTACTAAAAGGATTAAATGTAATTTGCACCAATTCCACAAAATGCACACATGTTGATACCACCCTGATGAGGTATGAGTTCAATGCTATGAAAGATATGAGTCACAAATACATGAACAACGAGATGAGGAGAGTTGTAGAAGGGATTGCAAAGATCAGGACATGAGGTAACTAATCTAGGGCATAATGAATCCTAAGTGTAGGGCATTATTAATGTGTCATTAGTTTGTCACTCCAAAATCAAGACCAAGTCCATTCGTCTAATCAGTGACATCACATTGTTTCATCCAATGATGGGCAACCATAAGAGCATCATGACAGCAAGGCGTACAATCACTTGGCATTTTGGTTGAGGGAGGAGTGATTTGGAATTTCTCTGGGGTCCATTTTTCTTGATCTTTTCTTTGTGTGTTTTTTTAGCTGCTTTGACACTTTTATTTTCCAAAAGTGATCTGGAAAGCTACCAACCTTCAGGCATGGATGCATGTCTTTCTAGTGAGACCCCCAAAATAGCATTGAGTTTTATTTTTTTCTTATTGAGTACCTTTATTAATCTGACTCCCATTTTTTTTAGATATACAAGGATATTAGTACAACAAGGCTACGTGGTAGCTCCTACAGATGTTACCAAAGAGAATCCACAAGTCTCCTTGATGTCACAGCCTAACGATTCCTTCTTAGTCTATCATTTTTCTCTCTAGGTAGGATGAGCACTCAATTACTTTAAGTTTTAATGATGGTAAGAATATCATTTTTCCCAAAGTAGAGCCTCTTATTAATAGAATGGGTGGGTGGATGTTGTGGGTTCACTGTCCAAATAAGTAATCACCTAAGACTTGATAGCATTGAACAACACCTTGATCAACGGGTCACATGAGTGTTTTATTCATAGATGAGATTACCCATAAAAAGATAAAATAACAAATAAAAAGATAAAACAAAAAATTGAAAGATGAAGAACTGGAAAACAAAAAAATTGTAAAATTAAAGAAAAGGAAAAACATTTACTAATTCTTCTTATTAGGATGGATCATATCCTCCATAACTAGACTTTTGAGCATGGCTAGAATTAATAAATGGAAAATCCTGATCCATGCATGTGGGAAATATTAGAGTCTGGTCATATCAAAACCACTAGGTTGCTTCTAATGTTGTGGTAGAAATGTATCAAAATTGGGGTTCACACACTTGATTTAAGTAGACATAGTGGAAAAAATTATAAGATGTGGTTAAGTGATAAGGAGTTGACCTACTCTGGTACCAATGACCGTAAGATGGTATGAAAGGATCAATATGTCTCCCCTTGTAGTTTTATTCATTGGGCTATATGGTAGTTGGAGTATTGATTGGTGGCCCTAATAAGGTAATAGGAGGCATCAAGTTTGAAAGGGAAGGTGCATCATAGTGTTGGGCTTTGAAACACCATCAATTTTGGGCCATCATGATTCTCTGTGTGTAGTGCCATGATGGATCGCATAAATGGTTTAACACCTAGGAAGTCCTAATGCCTACAAGGCTATGTTTGAGTGTGCCTACTACACTCTTCACCACAATCAGCATAGCACCTAGTTGTAGAGCTAGTTTTTGCAAATGGATCATTGAAGGTAGACTGCATAGTCTGGCAAATTTTCTATCTCCTAGGCTGATAAACTTACTACACTCTCTAACTTGCCTAGCTTGACACATGACCTGGTTGATGGTCTACCTAGGGACCATGCTAAGAGTTTCCTAAGGTGTTTAGGATAGACTAAACAATTCAGCAAGTTTCTAATGGTGGAACCTACTACACTACACTATGTTGCATAGCATAACAGGCCTTGTGGTGACTGATTAAATGTAGAAGATGCAGTTGGCAGATATTTAGTTCTCAAAGGTGTCTGCATTGCTTCATCCTTAAAGTTTGACCAGCATAACATGAAAAAAACTTGGCAAATGTCACAAAAGTTGTCCCATTTTGGATGCTACACTACACAACATAGCATGACATAGCAGGATATGATAATCTTTTCCCAAACTACCTTGACACGAGAAAAACAATTTCCCATGCTTCAACCATAAAAAATGCTTGTTCTACTACCATCCCAGGACATGACTGACATCCCATGATAGAAATTTTGCAAAGTGAGTCAAAATTTAGGCCAAACTAGGTGCTACACTATGCTACGCTACATAGTGTAGCAAGGTCAGAATGCACAAAGGTCCTCCATCAAGTTGTTCTAGCAAATGAATTACACTTGGCCATGCTCCAACCTCCAAGACTGCCTATCCCACTTTGTCCTTAGGTCTCAATCAAAGTCTCCTGACAAGGCATTGCAAGTTCTGGCTCAAATTCATGCCAGATTGACTACTATGATGTGATATGCTACACAACATAGCATAGCATAGCAAGGACACAAAGCCCAAGAGTGTCCCAAGGATGAACTTAGTGGGTCCTATGACCTTTCAACATGAAAATCAGGGTTTCCAATTATTGAAGTTGCTTGCTTGACCAGGCGTTAGAATGATATTTTTAGTTATTTGGACAAAATTCATGCAAAAGAAGAGTGTTAAGCTACCCAGCATAGCACAATGTAGCAAGCAAAGTGCTTATGCTATGCTAGGTAGTGTAGATAGAATAACACTCATGTAGAAGCCTGAACACAACTCCAGTAGCTCCAGAACTCATTAGAAATGTTCATTTCTACTCTAGCATCTCATTGATAGACAAGATCAGTAGTTTTCTTTCTTTTGCACCCGTTATTGATCCTTAAAGTTATCCCTATGCTTGACCCTACTGACAAGAGGAGGGACGATGTAGTCCTGGAGCATAGGCTCCACTTTGCATTCTTTGTTAGCATTTTTTGTAAAATCATAGTAGTCTTCTAGAGCTTGGTACATGCAGGCCAAACAATATGGTAATGGCTCAGCACATTTCACTTCTAGCCTCGTAACACTACAACGTAGCACATCAGCATAACACTATAGTATAGCACCACACATTAGCGTAGCACATCCACGATTCATGTCAGGTGAAACCCAGGACACATGGTGTCCAAACCACATCTCTCTCTTACTCTTGGCCCTATAAATACCCCAGAAAACAATGTTCAAAAGGTTGGATTTTCGATTTGGCTTTCTTGCGATTGGCTTCTAGAGATTAGCATTTTGGCAATTAGCTTTGGCAAGGAGGTTGGCAAGTAGAAGGTTGGTGAACAACAAATCCTTGCAGTAGCACCTCTCGGATCTCTTCTCAACCCAGTGTAGTAGCTTTTGATACAACATCGGCTCAATGGTTCCTGTTGGCACCCCATTGGCAGTAGTCCAGGAGCTATGATCATATCGTTCCATTGTTAGCTATGCCTATCTAGTATTGCATCCCAATTGTACACTTTCACCACTCAATCAAAAGCAAAAATCTCCTAATTTTGGGGTAGTGCATTCTCTCACTTAAGCTCATTTCATTTCACTATAGCATATATTTTGTATCATTGTGTATTAGTTCATGTTTATTGCTCAATTACATACTCTGCAATGCTTTTACTACTCTATGTGTGCTATATTTTTCTTCATTTTGATCTCCATGTGTAACATTTTAAAACCATTGTTCACAAAAGGTTATTATACACCATGTAAATAGCTATTTGATCACCTAGACTATTCAAGGCACCTTGTTTCCATTTTCTCTAGCATGGCCCTTGCATGGATCTAGGGTTAGACTATATGCTTGATAGCCTCTTGGTGTTCTAGCCACTGACGTTTTCAGACGTAATAGTTTTTGGTGCTAGAAGGAGGGCTTTCGCTTCCCTATGTCATGGGTAACCTTGCATGCTATATGTACCCAGTTACTAGTAACCTGCTAGCATAGACGTCACACCCCTATGGTTGTCTACGCATTGGGTGGTGTAGATTGGTTGCTATGATGATTCCTCTAGAACCTTGATGTTGAAAGCCCAAAATAGTCTGTTGTGTTATGTTGCCTATGTCCCATGTAGCATGGTATCCTTGTCAGTGTAGCAAGTCCAAAATTGTCTATTGTGTCATGCTACCAGTGTTTTGCCTAGAATAGTAACCCCATGAACATAGCATTTTTCGAATAGTTTATTGTGATACGTTGACTACTCACTTTGTTACGCTAGACTATCTACTGAGTTACGTTGCCTATCTATTGTGTTACACTATCTATGTTTTGTGTAGTGTAGTAACCCTATCAGTGTAGTAGCTCCTACACTATCCACTATGATACACTGACCATCTATTGCATTATGGTACCTACACCCCATGTAGCATAGCAATCCTATTAATGTAGTGCTTCCACTGCGTTATGTTGTCTAATACGATATGCTGTCCACTACGTTACGTTGTCATTTAGCATGAAAACCTACTGATTTTCAACTATTTATCATATGTATCTCTCCCTCTTATAGCTCTTTCGTGCAGAAAACATGAATCTAGAAACCACTTTAGTTTCCACCTCGAACTTGGAGATATCCTACTCTGTCCAACATATGGTAGGTCTTGAGCAACTACCTAGCCTAGTGCTAGTACAACAGTAGTTCCTTAGACTACGACAGTAATTGCACAAAATTTTGCCTCAAGATGAAGAGTGATGTAATTTTTTGTGCATAAAAAGTCAAGTAAATATACCATTGGACCATCATGAATTGGAAGAAAAACATAACTTTGAGTTCATCCATCAGAATGGGAAGGACTTCATCCCTATCCTTGATACCATTATCTTGTTGACTGAAATGTATCAATGGGTGTTAAACCAACTTATACAATTAAGTAGGTCAAGAGAACGGAACACATCCTCCCACTATGATGAACCTTTTCAAGATGGCCAAGAGGAGTTACACTCCCACTTAGATGGTGGTGGTCCAATCTATGCCATGGATATCCCTTCCACCTCTATTTCCCATTCACACTAGTAGCAATTTCCCACCTCTATTGCTACTACTATGACATGGTTGCTACCCAGACCCTCTTTGGTGATGGGTAGTTACCAAATGATGTTAACACATTAGCATGCAGGCCCTTCAACCTCATTTCCTACCAGTCATCCTTCCCAGTCTATTCCAACTCCACACCAAACATCTATAATATCCATTCTACCATATGTGCACACCATGCCTGCCTCACAGCTTCATGTAAGTTATGTTTCTATTCCCCCCTCTATAAACATTCCACCATCAGTAGTAGGTCCAACCTCAACATCATGGTGGATAACAAAAACCTCTTTTCCTACAACCCAACTGTCTCATATGCAATAATACATGAAACTGCAAACATACCAAGTTCCATAGGTAATGTAACTGAAAATGGGATTGTGGGTTGCTCCAATCATGGGACAAATGAACACACCCATAGTTCCACCAATGGCAGCTACCCCAATGACACCACCTACTAGGTTGTGGGCCTCTCAAACAACACCGCTAGTAGGGGCTATTGAAATAGTACCCCCAATGGGAATGACAACCACACCAACACCACCGATGATGGCTATTCCAGTAGCCCCGCAACCCCCTGTGACACCCCTAGGTCTGGACTAAGCTTTCCAGCTCATCCAGACCCTTATTGATGATATTAAATGGTTAAAGCTACCAGATCAGAAATAGTCTAAGTCATGGACTTCTATTAGGATGACCCAATTAGTCTAACTATTCCTGCGCTAACGTTTCCTCCTGGGGTACAACTGCCCTAGTTCACAAAATACAATGAAGAGGGTGACCTGAATGCCCACCTTGTTACATTTAGGTCTGAATCCCTACTACTACATCCATGGCCTCATGCCATCATCTATATATTTGCCATGTCCTTGAAGGGTAAAGCCCTAGACTGGTACCATGCACTTCCCCATGCCTCAATCTCAACCTTGGAAGAATTTTTAAGCCAATTTGTGACTCACTTTAAGTATAACTTGAAGCTAGAAGTTACTTTGGATTAACTTATGAGTGTTAAACAAGAGCCACTAGAATTTGTGAAAAAGTTCATACAACGATGGAGCACTACCCTAAATGAAATTCATGAACATATTGTCAAAGCCCATTTACTGGCCATTTTCAAAGGTGCTGTAAATGCTTTCATTAAATCCAAGATATACTAGGCTTTGCATTCCCTTAGTTAGACGCTTGCTCAAACCAAGAGTATCCAAGATGCAGTGGAAGTTAGTAGGGATCTAGCCTATATAACATATAAAAATGCACACATAAAGAAGGACAAGGAGAGAGGCAAAGCCGCAACAACCATAGTGGCTGCTATAGGCCATGAAACCAACAAGGATAAATAGATGGATAAAGCATATAAAACTCATGCCACAACCAACACAACACTCAGCCCTAGTAGAACTAGCCAAACTTCAACCTTAGCAACTATTTCCCAAACTTCGGCGAGGCCAAATTTTGAGCACAAGGACCATTCAAAATATACTTCATTACCAATCAAGCCATTTGAGCTTCTAAAACAATTGCTAAGAGCTGGGCACATTCAACATAAATGGATTCATAGGAGGCTCTTAAATGGAATCAAAGGTATTGTGAAGTCCTTTGTGACCCCTCTGTGGTTACGCTTAACGACCCACCAGTACCTAGGAACTTTAGACTAGAGTGCTTCTGCGATTATCATCAAGTGTATGGGCATGAAATAGATTATTGCTTAGCACTAAAAGATGATATTCAATGAATGATCAATTAGGGTAAGCTGGTTTTGGATGAGAGTAATCTTGTCTGACCTGAAAACCAATCGATGCATGTTTACAAAGATCCTTTAAATGATAACAATGCAGGTTACACTATCAATGCCATTGGCATTAAGTACAATGTAGACTCAAAACATGAACCATTTGTGGTTTGTGTACCTCCCCGCAACCCTACAGTTTTGGCAACAACCACGTCGCAAATCCCATTTTTCATTAAAGTTCCTCCTTGAACATCAGTCCCACATTTTGTGCTTAAGACTACACCATCGACTACCACAACAACTCAGGAACCTTTCATTATCAAGGTGTCCAAGAATACGGCTCCTTCTGCAACCCAAGGTCTAATGATAGGAACTACATCATAATGTTTCCATCTAAGGAAATGTGAAGATCATGTAGTAGATAAGTTGGCTAGAGAATGCATTGCATTGAGTCCCCCTAAGCCCATCCCTCTATCAGCCATGCCCATGACTTCATCATCGAAGGCTATGGGTAGCACACAACCACTACCCTCTGAGCCAACAAAACTTGTCATTTAACCCAAACCCACTCCTCCATGGGAGATTCACCTTTTAGGACATATTGAAGAAGAAAAGATGAGCAAACAACCAAATAATGGGCAAGATCTCCTAGATGCACTTTCACAAGTTGAACAAGTTTTGAAGCAAAAGAATACAACGTTAAGCTTGTATGACTTAATCATGACCTCTACGGTGCATTGCGAGGCCTTGGTTTGCATGTTAGCATCTATTCTTGTAAACAAAAACATGTCAACTAAGGAGAAAGCTATTAACATGGTTATGCTTCCCCCTATGGCTGAAGAACCATGACCAACCCAATTAACATTTCAAGACAAGGCCATCAAGGATGACCCTGAAAAGGGTCAAGTGACTACTGCGCCGATGTTTATCATGATTTGAGTGGGTTAATACAAAATTCTCAGAGTACATGTTGATGATGGGGCTACCACTAACATGATCCCATTTCCCATTGTTAACAAGTTGGGCCTAGTGGATCAAATAAAGCCCACAATAACTTCCTATTTGAAATCATTTCATGGAGCACATGTCATAGTCAAAGGCACTATTAACATCAACTTTGTGGTGGGGAACCACTTTTTCACCAGAGCAAAATTCATTGTGGTGGAGGAGATGCTTAGATTTAACTTGGTCTTAGGGAGGTCATGGTTAGCCCAATCAAAAGATGTCTCCTCACCAATACACCAGGAGATCCACCTACCCTGTGCAGGTGGAGAGGTGGTGATCTTTCATGACGAAATAGCCCCCTAGGCTATAAATAATATAGACATAGAACAAGGGTTAGAGATAGAAATCTTTGAAAATGCATCACCCATCCATAATGAATCTCCATGTTCAACAGATGAGCCACTCGAAACTACCAACTTAGATTAGGAAACCACTTGGGCCAAATTGCCTTTCCAAACAGCAGAGAACAACATAGATGAATATCACCACAAAGCTTCCCAGCCATATGCTCTACCTAACCCACAACAAGTTAGGCAACAATTGCATAATTAGAGTTTACCTCTAATTCACTTCCATGAATTCTTGGCCTTAATACTCTTGTTTCTTTAGTCTTGATTTTGCATTATGTTCACTGTTTGCATTATGTCCACTATTTGCATCATGACCATCGTTTGCATTAATTATCTTAGCAATGGCTTGGAATGGCCTTAAATTATTGCCACGGCCCGGAATGGCCTTAAACTATTGCCATGGACTGGAATGGCCTTAAACTATTGCCATGGCCTGGAATGGACATAGACTATCGCCATGGCCTACTAAGGCCTAAAACTGGCAACTGACCCTTGGAAATTACATTGCAATGGCCCAAAATGGCCTTAAACTATTACATGGCCCTAAATGTCCTAAAAATATTGCATGATTCGAAATGGCCCTAAACTATTGCTGGGGCACACTATGTGAAAGGATCATCAATGGCAAGGGCCTCTTCCTCTATGGTAGGGGCCTCCTTCTCTACAGCCAGGGTCTCTTCCTCTTCTATAACAAGGGCCCTTGCCTCAGGGGCCAAAGCTTCTTCTTCTTCATCCATTAAACACATCTAAAGTAAGCATGCTAGTCTAACACAAAGGGGGAGGGGTAACTAACAAGAAAATTAACCATACTTACCAACAAATTCAAGTTGCAATTTACAGACCTTGATTTGCAACTTTCTACCTCTTTCTTCAATAGTGCATGGAGGCTCTACCACAAAACAAGACTTCTTGCATTGTAATCTTGATTTCACCACTTCAGTAATAAGACATGCCCTCCTTAGCACATTGCCTATGTTAGTGGGAGGTACCTCTCCAATGCTATCTAGTGCACGAAATGGTCATCCCACCTAATCCTTCATCGTTATCAAAATAGACTCCCCAATAGCTTTTGGGGGGTCTTGGGATTGAGTGATGTGGAATACTTGGCATATCCATGGTTTGGATATCTGGGTGTGATCATGCAACACCAAGATGCCATTCTCTTGGACCACTAGGAATTCAGCAAACCATTGTAGGCAAGCTATAAAGAAGATGAAGTGTACATTTAAATGTGCATCAAGATTCTCACAAAGCTTAACCATTTTAGCCCGAAATCCTTCAAAAAGGTACTTGATCCAATTATAGTGAGTCTCTTCTTCCATGACATCCCTCATAATCCAAGCCTGCTCTACTCCAAGAATTTTTACTTGGGAGGGGAGCTTGGGGAAGGCATGAGCCTAGAAGACAGGGTAAACCTTATGGGCTACCTCTAGCTTGACCTTATGCATGTAAATCCCCTTTTGATTTTTTCTTATCCTTAGCCATTATTCTATATCCCCTTGATGGTTTACATCCTTACTAGTCTTATCCCCTATAGGTAGACCATCAGAGGAAACACTAAAAGGATCTACAATGAGGCTATTAGTAATCTCAAACACCAGCCACACATTGTGAATCCATGTGTGGAAGCGATTAGCCTTTTCTGAAAAAGGATCAATGAGGGAGAGCATTTCCATAGCCAGGATGCTTGGATTGACTGCTAAAAATAAATCCATGAGCCCAACCTCCTAAACATTATGAACAAGGGTGGATAGGACCCCATTGCATAGCCAACGTTGTGTCTCATCCACTTCCCCATATTTGAAGAAGAGGTTAGTTTTGTTACGACCTAAGGTGATTACTATAATCTCTTGGGATTCACCTGCTACTGCAATAATCAATGAAAAAATTAACAAAAGGAAAAAACAAAATTAATCACCTAAACACATGAAAACAAGTGCATAATCTAACACACCAGGTGTGAATGGCATGGGAAATGGTGGGATTTCCACTAGAAAGTCCTCCACAGTAAGTGCTCAATTGGACATCCATTCGCCATCCAACCATTCAAGTTCCTTGCATTTCATATAGAACTTAGCATACTTGGTTGGATATGTTTTAAAATCAGCCCCAAGCTATTCTATGATGTCAATGTGCATGTTCTCGACAAAAGAGAACTCTTGTAAGGCTATTTGGGCCAATGCCAATGTCCCCTTGTGATCATGAAGACAATCCTTATCAATTACAAACCTAGTAACATAAAAAGTACAATAAGCATTTCAACTATGCAGGACAAATGATATAACATGTCTAAAACATCTTCATAGGGCTCACTTGCCGGCACAATAGATGGTCCCAAGTGGATTCTGGAAGAAAGTGTTCATGTGACGGGCGACGAAAAATGTGTTGTATTTATGATAGCATTTAAATTTGGGCATAGCCAAAATACAACACAAATGTCTCAAACCTCTTGGGCACCGATTTGAGCCTTCTACCCCTTCTCTTTCAATAGACCAATTAGCCATAAACTTCAAGATGCCTCAGTTTGCCCCGAGGAATAACATTTCAACAAGAAGAGCAGCTGTCTCGGTTAACAAGTGTGACCATACTATCACACTGAAGTGGAAAAGGAGGAACTCTAGGAACTCCTACACACCTTCCCAAAACCAGATTTCCTAGTTCCTTACTCACGCATGGGGAGGGGGGATGTTGGCCATAGGGGCACTTAGGCAGCATAAAACTCCTACCAGCCCAATCATGATTAGGATGGGTTTCAACATAACCCTACATGGCATAGCACAAAGCCTTAGTACAGTGTTCAAGTGACAGTTACTGAATAGCGTAGCATAACCCCTGGTGTACAAATTTTTCCCAAGTATGAAACAGTATGTCCCTAGTACGGTGAGACAAACCCAATTTTTCACCAAGTATCAGTTCCATTTTTGTAGCTTATCTCATATAGCATAGTAGCCATGTCACACACAACATAGCAGCATAGTACATGACACAATGTAATGGATATACTCTACATAGCATAGTAGCTGTGTTACACATAGCGTAGCGTAGCAACTACGTTATGTGTAGCGTAGTGTAGTGGGCATATCCTGGGCAGCATAGCAGCTGTGTTACATGCTGTGTAATGACTACATCCCATGCAATGTTACAAACATAGTAATATAGTAGGTATGATAGGTGTAGCAGCATAGCAAGAATAGTAGCATAGTAGAGTAGTGTGACAAGCACTAAAAACATAACATAGCCCATCAGTCACGCTGACAAAAATGATAGCATGAAAAGGAACATACAATGTTTCTGTTACCCCAACCCTATCCCACTACATGAAGTGTAATAGAATAAGATACAAACAAAAAAAAACTCCCCTTACATGTGCTACATTACCTAAAAAAACCTTGCAAACCAGAATTTCCTCCATGGGTGCTACACTACGTTGAACGTGTGTTACGCCGCCCAAACCTCCCAAACCCTTGCAATGGTGCATTATCCATTCCCAACAATGGTGGTCAGGCCTGTGCTGCATGCTAACCATAGTGTAGTGATCACCATGGCAACTAGGACTAGAGTGGCAATAGCCATAGCGTAGCAGCTAAAGCAACGGTCAAGGCCATAACAATGATAATTCATTATGTAGCAATGGTAGAAACCGTAGCAACTAGGGCGTGGTGACCATAGTGACAATCCCACTGAATAAATCGTACAATGTAAGCAAGGATAGCATAACAAATTACTAGGTAGATGATGCCTCTTGGCATTCCTCAATGCATGCCTTAGGAAGACATCACAGGGTGTGCTCCCCTTCATCTACATTGGCAAGGCCTTGATGCCTACATTTGCTCCTGTGTGCCATTGTCCTACTGACAAACTCAGATGTATTGACCACTATGCTGCAACGGCTATGCTATCTCTTAGTCCAAACCATGCTATGCTCTGGGTGTTAGATATGATAGTGAAAGTGACAAGATTACCATGGGTAATCCCCTATTTATAGCTTATAGGGTTACACCACTTGTTACTTTTTAGGGTGTTCTATGTCCCATGCATAATGCGGGACAGCCCATGTTTCACATGTAACACAGGATGCCCCTATCCCCTACAGTGTAGCATGGGACACCCCTATACCTTGTAGTGTAGCATGGATCTACTGTAGCATGGCACACAACTGCAACATAGCACATAAATGCACTAAAATTTTCACTTCATTTTTTACAATGTGGCTCAGTTATGGTCCACTACAACCTTAAACTAGCAATTTTGGCATTCCCTTTACATTTTAAACCCAGTGGTGGTCTGCTAAGACCTTAAACTAGCAATTTCAATGTACAATTTTACATGGTTGAGGTTTGCTAAGACCTTAAACTGGCTACTTTTTAACATCACATAATTACCCTACATATATTTCATTGCATGTCATCATCTTAAGCAGGTATCACTTAACTTTGTTTGTTTGTCCATTATTGTAGGTCTGGAAAAATGGCTACCTATGATGATCTCTGTTTGCCCATAATTTTGACAGGGCCCCATGGCAGGTTTCCGAGATGCTTGAATGTAGAGTTGGTAGACTTTGAACCATCCTCTTGTGACACCTACATAGCATCCTTAGAAATACCCATGGACTAGCATGAACACCTAGTCCAAGCCTTACATTTAGAAGCCAGGGATGTAACTAAGGACCTCCTTGTCAAAATCCCTATGACTACATCCAAAGGGGAGGCAAGAACATTAAAAGTTAGCTCATTACTAGAGTCATAGGTTAAACAAAGCATCTCTAGAGTCCTCAATCACAATGCTGAAGTGTTTGCATGGTCATACAAAGATATGCCAGGCTTAGACCCATGCATCATACAACACAATATCATACTAGACCCATGTGTCAAGGTGGTTAAACAAAAAGCCTGCAAGATCAAACTAGAGATCAGCTTAGCTGTGCATAGTGAAATCACTAAACTTTACCAAGCTAGGTTCATCCAGACAGTTGATTATTCAGAATGGGTGTCAAACATCATTATCATTTCTAGGAAAATAGGAGGTATACAAATTTGTATAGACTTTTAAGATCTAAATAAGGTAATAATTAAGGATGACTTCCCATTGCCTAGCATCGACCAACTCATCGATACTACGGTTGGTGATGCCTTACTGACCTTTATGGATGGGTTCTCAGGCTACAACCAAATCCACATAAACTTGGAACATTAGCTAGCAACTATTTTCTTGACCCCTTGGAAAACCTTCTACTACACAATGATGTCCTTTGGACTAAAAAATGTAGGAGCAACATACTAGCTGGTGATGACCTACATCTTTAGTGATTACCTTTTAGAGAAGCTAAATGATTACGTGGATAATATAGCTGTTAAATCTAGAAAAGCTACTAACCATGAAAATGACCTAAACTTGGTCATTCAATGATGTCGTAGACATGAACTTCACGTCAACCCTAGAAAATATGTTTTCGGAGTCAAAACCAAACGTATGTTAGGTTTTGTAGTGTCAGAAATAGGGATATGTGTAGACCCCGATAAAGTTAAAGCCATTGTTAACCTGGCATCACCTACAAACCTTAAGGAGTTACATGGGCTATAGGGTAGGGTACAATTCATAAGAAGATCTATTGCAAGGTTAACGGACAAGTTGCATCCAATGCAATACTTGCTAAAAAAGGGAGTCAACTTTGAATGGACCAACCAATGTGAAGAAGCTTTTGATAACTTAAGAAAGAGCTTGTCCATCTTCCTACTATTTACACTCCATAGAGAGACAAGCCATTTACATTTACCTCACCACCTCAGACATGTCTATCACTACCTTGCTTTGTCAAAAGAGGAATGATAGTTTCGAAATCCCTGTCTATTACTTGAGTCATGCCTTGATAGCTTATGAAGCCAAATACAACGAAGTAGAGAAAATTGTCTTACTTTTGTATTTGCACTTAAGTAATAGAGGTATTACTTGTTTTGTAGCCAAGTAAACATTATTCACAAGAATAACATACTTCGGGCTATTACAACCAACATATATGAAAGTATTAGGATAGCCCGATGGAAGGCCATAATCATGGAATTTATCCTACACCATGTGGCACAACCATATGTAAAATGTTAGGCAATAGCTATGCAACTTACAACCTTGCCTACCAATGACTAGGTAGTGATAGAACTTGAGTTCCCAGATGAACATGTTAATAGCATAAGTTGAGTACCAATAGACTTCGAATCCATTCTCCACTTTGATGGGGCTTCAACTACACAAGGCAGTAGTGCTGCTACGGTTCTCACACTCCCCTCTAGGAAGATCTGACCTTTTGCATATCACTTTAGATTCCTTTGCATAAATAATATGGTAGAATATGAGGTCTCCTTAGGGGCATCCTAGTAGCCCAAGAGTTGGGGATCCAAAGCTTAGCGATTCGAGGTGACTCACAACTAGTTGTTAACCAAGTAACAGAGGTATACGCTTGCAAAGCACAACATTCGTAGTCTTACTATGATTTGGCCAAGTACTTGCTAAAGTAGTTCGCAATCCTAGACATCCAACATGTGCCTCATAGTGAAAACACTATAGTAGATGCATTAGCCACATTAGCGCTCAACGTGCCATCACATATGTTTGCTACCTTATCAGCTTTGATAGTGGAATGCACTAATCCTATCATTCACATGGTACACATTACATTTGTAGGTGCAACACATACTCAAGAATGGTATGACAACATTAAAACATACCTCCAACATGGTGAGCCCCCACACAACCTGACACCTACCCAAAGGGATGCACTATGAAAACAAGCCCAACAATATGTCCTCATAGGAGACAACACCCTATGCAAATGCTCTTATGACAGGATATTGCTAGCTTGTGTTAGTGGGGACAAAGCACAAAAAATTGTTGATGAAGTCCATGAAGGACTATGTGGAGGGTACATAGCTCCTAGAGCTATGGTAGCAAAGATTAGGATTCTGGACTACTATTGGCCTCACATGGAACATGATTGCATTGCCAAGGTTAGAACATGTGATGTGTGTCAATGCTATGGAAACATTATACATGTATCACCTACCAAATTACATACCACATATATCACATGGCCTTTCCAATGTTGGGGACTAGACATCATAGGACCCATTACACCTAAGTCTTTTGCACGACATAGCTTTATCATTATTGCAACTAAGTACTTTAAAAAATGGATAGAGGCTATTCCCCTTAGAAAGACCACATCCTAATAGGTTTGCAAGTTCATTCTGGACAACATAGTGACATAATTTGGCCTTCCCATGACTATTGTTACTAACAATGGGCCACAATTTAGTAGCGCAGAAACCAAAGGCCTTTATGAAAGTCTTGGTATTAAACATTCTTTCTCATTGCCATACTACTCCCATGCAAATGGCCAAGTAAAAGCTACCAATAAATTCATCATCAAACTTTTGAAAAGGATGCTTAGTAGCAGTAAGACGCGATGGCACGAGCAAATCCTCTACGTGCTTTGGGCTTATTGCACAACATGCAAAATAGCTATAGGTAAGACTCCATACAGTCTTGTATAAGAATTTGAAGTGGTGTTACCTCTTGAATTGTAGGTCCCATTACTTTAAATGATCCTTTCAAACATCGTGGATGAGGCTCAAAATAATGAGTCAAGGATCATTAACCTTGACGCCATAGAGGAGGAGCGCACCAAAACACTTAACCACATCGAATGGTACCAAGACAAGAAATGACAGAAACATCACTACAATTTTCACCAATGACCAATGAAAAAGGAGGACTTAGTTCTCAAGGTGGTTCGTGAACCCGTGAGAAAATTCTCAACCAACTGGGAAGGCCCCTTTGTAGTTACAAAAGAATATGAGAGTGGGGCATTCAAACTAGCTAACTTTTATGGCAACAAATTCCTGAATCTCATTAATCATTTGTACTTGAATCCATACTATGCTTAACATGCAAGAGTGCGCCAAACATAAAGCAAGGTAAGTAGATTGTCTGCTACAATGTAAAACTGGCACAGATAGTCTACTATGACTATAAACTGGCATAACTCATCTACTACAATGTAAAATTGGCACATAATGTCTACTATGACATTAAATAGGCATAGCACATTTGTGGGCCACAACATAAAACTAGCACCCACAACATGATCTGCTATGACCTTAAATTAGCCATCCCCCATTCACTACGATGTTAAAATAGCACAATGATCTTCTAGGACCTTAAACTAGCACATCGGTCTACTAGGGCCTTAAACTAGCACATCGGTCTGCTAAGACCTTAAATTGACACATCACGATTTGTTGGGACCTTAAACAAGCACATCTAATGGTCTACCAAGAGCTTAAATTGGGTTCATAGTGCAATGCCTCCCAGCTCACACATGTGACATTGTGAATAAGCAAGCGTGCACATCTTTAAGCTTCCCAAACAACATGGAGTGGGATGTTGCAGTTCTAGAATGAAGTTGATATCGCTAAGAAAAAATCCTCTAGGACACATGCAACGTTGTCATCCCTGGCATCTTGTTGATCTTTTGGAGATGCTATATGGCATCTTGCTAACCTTCTGGAGCTATTTCCACCATCGTTAATCAGTTTGGTCATAGCTCCCATCATCAGCATTTCTTGCTGGAGCCCCAAAAGAACTATGGTATAGCTATAGTTTTGGTATCCTCCAACCCTCGTCATTGCTAGAGTTCAAAAAGGTGTTCAACTATTAGGCTTCTCACCTTGTAGCTAGATTTCATGATGCTTGCCTTTGGCAGGGATTCTTGAGCACCTGCATCATCATCGCTCCTAGCCTCTTTAGTGCTCATTTCTGGTGGGGCCGCTAAACCTTTCCAGCCTACCATTGTCGAAGCCTGCATTGGCCTTCCTACTTTGGACATTGTGCATGATAGACACAACACTTGCCCCCCTGGTAGTGTCCCAAGAAAATAGGACTTTACCCTTACTTCACTTGATGTTTTTTTTGGTTTCGTCTCTATTGTGTTTGCAGGATAAAAACCAAGATGTCATTATTCAAAAATGCATTCCACCACGAGAGAGAGATACTACATTGTTCTAAAGTACCCACTTTGATTAGCCTAGTTACTCTCTTGTCGACCAACTTAATCTCCATTTCCTATACTTACAATTTTTGATATCTTCTTCACAAGCTTTTCCAATGCACATAAAGCCCTCTCCCATGCCCAACCAGCAGGCCCATGATTGACATAATGGAACTCCTCCCATGGGAGGCCTCTGTAGGTAGGTCAAAGCCCCACATGGATGTGACACAAACTCATCTCAAGGAGGAAACACCTATCCTACAATGATGACAACATTTCCTTCAAGTGAACATGGGTGTGCAACAAAAAGTGCAAAAAAAGAGAGACAAGTGTCCAAAATAAATGGCATGATAGCTGCTTTATAATTGTTTTAGCTATAGATCGACCATCTCTAAGCACTCTGGTGAGAGGTCAAGATCCAAAGACAAATACACCCATGTGTACTGACTCCCTCATAAGCATTCCGATGAGGGATCACACTATGGCAACAATTTTCATGGTGTTGCATTCTACATTCATTTCTTCCTTGACCTTATTTCCTCAAATCCATCCTTTACCCCTTATCTTATATTTCCCTCCAAGCACTCTCAAACATAGTAAAGCATCATCGAAGTAGGCACTGAAGAATGATGTTGGTGTCTTATTCTTTATAGTGTTTTGTATTCTTTGTCGACATCTCTTAGGAAAATCCTCCAGATGTCGACAAAGAGGGGCCAATGAAACACCATCAATTTTTGGCCATCCTGATTCTTTGGGTGTAGTGTCATGATGGACCACACAAATGGTTAGACACCCAGGAAGTACTAATGCCTACAAGGTTATGTTCGAGTGTGCCTACTATGCTCTTCACCATAGTCAGGGTAGCATCCAATTGCAGAGCTAGTTCACACAAATGGAGCATTGAAGGTAGACCATACAGTCTGACAAATTTTCTATCTCTTAGGCTAACAAGCTTGCTACACTCTCTAGCTTGCCTAGTGTGATGCATGACCTAGTTGATAGTCTACCCAAGGACCATGCTAAGAGCTATCGAAGATGTTTAGGATAGATTAAATAGTTTGACAAGTTTCCTAATGGTGGGACCTGCTATGCTACACAACATAGCAGGCCTTGTGGTGACTAATCAAATGTAGAAGATGTAGTTGGCAGATATTTAGTCCTCAAAGGTATCTACACCACTTCATCCTTGAAGTGTGACTAGCATAACATGGAAAAAACATGGAAAATGTTGCAAAAGTTGTCCCATTTTGGGTGCTACGTTGTGCTATGCTACATAACATAGCATGGCATAGTAGGATATTGCAATCTTTTCTCAAACTACCTTGACACAAGAAACAAAACTTCCCATGCTTCGACCATCAAAAATGCTTGTTCTATTGCCACCCTAGGACATGACCAACATCCCATGATAAAACGTTTTCAAAGTGAATCAAAATTCAGGTCAATCTAGGTGCTACACTATGCTACTCTACATAGCATAGTAGGATCAGAATGCATGAAGTTCCTTCATCAAGTTTTTCTATCAAAAGAATTACAATTGGCCACACTCCAACCTCCAAAACTACCTAGCCCACTTTGCCCTCACGTCTCAATCAAAGTCTCCTTTCAAGGCATTGCAAGTTGTAGCTCAAATTCATGCCAGATTGACCACTATGTTGTGCTATGCTACATAGCGTAGCAAGGAAACAAAGCCTAAAAGTGTTCTAAGGATGAAATCAGTGGGTCCTAGGACCTTTCAACATGAAAAGTAGGGTTGCCAATTGTTGAAGTTTCTTCCTTGACTAGGCATTAGAATGATATTTTCAGTTATCTAGACAAAATTTATGCAAAAGAGGAGTGCTACGCTACGCTATGCTACCCAGTGTAGCACAACGTAGCAAGCCAAGTGTTTATGCTACACCACTATGCTGGGAAGTGTAGATAATGTAACACTCATGTAGAATCCTTAGGACATCTCCAGTAGCTCTAGAACTTGTTGGCAGTGTTTATTTCTACTCCATCATCTCCTTGAAAAACAAGATTAGTAGTTTGCTTTATTTTGCACCCCCTGTTGATCCCTAAAGTTGTTCTTATGCTTGACCCTACTCGCAAGAGGAGGGAGGACATAGTCCTGGAGCATAGACTCCACTTTGCATTTGTTGTCAGCATTTTTTGTAAAAACATACTAGTCTTCTAGAATTTGGCACATGCTGCCCAAATGATATGGTCACGGCTCAGCAGGTTTCACTTCCAACCTTGTAACACTGTAGCATAGCACATTAGCATAACACTATAACATAACACCACACATCAGTGTAGCACATCCATGATTCATGCTAGGTGGAACCTAGGAC
This sequence comes from Gnetum montanum, assembly GCA_015680685.1. Lineage (NCBI taxonomy): Eukaryota > Viridiplantae > Streptophyta > Gnetopsida > Gnetales > Gnetaceae > Gnetum > Gnetum montanum. The sequence continues at coordinate 155,447 of MNCI01014870.1, read as the reverse complement.
ACGTGGTGTCCAAACCACATCTCTCTCCCACTCTTGGCCCTATAAATATCCTAGCAAACAACATTCAAGAGGTTGGCTTTTTGATTTGGCTTTCTTGCGATTGGCTTCTAGAGATTGGCATTTTGGCAATTGTCTTTGGCAAGGAGGTTGGCAAGTAGAAGGTTGATGAATAGTAAATCCTTGTAGTAGCACCTCCCAGATCTCTCCTCAACCTAGCGTAGTAGCTTTTGACCAAGCATCAGCTCAACGGTTCCTGTTGGCATCCCATTGGTAGTAGTCTAGGAGCTGTGATCATATAGTTCCATTGTTAGTTGTGCCTATCTAGTACTGCATCCTAGTTGTACACTTTCATCACTCAATCAAAAGAAAAAATCCCCTAATTCTGGGGCAGTGCATTCTCTCACTTAAGCTCATTTCATTTCACTATAGCATATATTTTGTATCATTGAGTATCAGTTCATATTTATCGCTCACTTACATACTCTGCTATGCTTTTACTGCTCTGTGTGCTATGATTTTCTTCATTTCAATCTCCATGTCTAACATTATAAAACCATTGTTCACAAAAGGTTATTGTACATCGGGTAAGTCCTTGTCTAATTGACCAGACCGTTTAGGGCACCCCATTTCTATTTTCTCCAGCATAGCCCTTGCATGAATCTGGGGTTAGGCTGTATGCCTGATAACCTCTTGGTGTTCCAGCCACTGATGTTTTTAGACATAACAAGCTTATGATGAATTGGTGGATGTAGTGGTTTTATATATATGCTATCTCTTCNTGCCCAATCTTGTCACATTTACATGAGCATTGGGGAGGAATGCTACATCCAGATTTGGTATAGAAGTATCGGGTTCAACCACAGTGGCAAAAGCCTCATTCATGGGGGAGGCCGCCACCAAACAAACCATACCCTTTGTATGTCCCTATGCGAAATATTTATTATGTTCAACACTCTATTTATCCAATCATATCAACATCCTCTACATTACCTCATCATTATCACTCTCCCGAGTGCTATCCACCCANCATTGACCTTTGGGGTGATCATATAGGCAAATGTTACATTGATACATATGATTAGCAGTTAAGGTCTTATCCTTATTTTCTTCAACTCTTCTTTTCAATTGTCTAGTGGTGTTCTGTCTTGTTTCTTGGTTTGTCATGGTGCTACCACTAATAGTGTTGGCATATTCTCCACATCTTTCATGTATCCATTTTTTCATATTATTGATCTTTGCCTCAATTTCATCTAAGGATTATAGTATTGACAAAGATGATTCCACCTCCTTGAGGTGAGTTGATTTCTCTTCTTCATGATCATGGACCTTTGCTAATTCAAGATTTTGGTCATGTTGAGAGCTTTTAACATTCTCTCATTTAGTTATTTCTCCCTCTTCTTTTTCTACCTACTTAATAAGCTCTTGGAATTGATGGGTTTTTAGTTCATATAGTTGACCTAGGGCATACATCTCTAGGGTCTCTCTTGTTTCATTATAGAGTGCATCCATGATGTGGTACATTAGCCTTTCCTCAGAAAACCCATGACCTAGGCATTTTTTTAACAAAGAGTAATATCTTTTTGAGGCCATGTCCAAGGGTTGATGTTGCACTTGTTTCCACTCTTGGATTTGTTTCCTCAAGGCTAACACTCTCATTGAAGAGTTCTACCATTGTTGGCAAACATCGAATTGATTTTGGTTTTAAGGACCTATATAATACTTTTTCTTGGCCAACAAGTGTCATAGGAAAGAGATTAAGTTTTTGCCACCCATTATCAACATTGTTCCATACACAAGAATTATGGAAGGCTTGTAGATGATGTTGTGGATCTAAATCATAACCTCTTGAAAACTTAGGGAAGTTGTTTAAATCAAGTCTAGGTAGATGACTTATGATGCCTGTGAGATATTCGAAGAACCTCTTGTATATGCATTAGGCTTTTAGTGGCCAACAGGGGTTCATTGTCACTAGGTAGGTTATGAGTTTGTGAGTTGGGACAATGTTGTCTTTGGTTGTGTACATAGGAGACCCTTGCATAAGATTGAGTAGTCCAAACTTCTTCTTCATCATCATATAATTCGTTGGTTCTCCAATGAATTGCCTTACTAGTTTTTATGTTATCATAGTCTTGTGAGAGAGACATTGTTGTGAATTTGTGTATGACTTATTTGTAATTACTTTCTTTCTAAAAGGTATATTGTCAAGGCTTCATTACAGTGATCTTGGATGATGTAACTAATTTAAATAACTAGCACCATCCTCGACAATGGTGCCAATGATGAGTGGTGAGGTACCCCTAAACTCAACTATATGAATATAAGCATTCATGCATGATCCAGTCGAACTCCATAGATGGACTAGTTGTGGTATCTAGATAGTTACATGTTGATCATAGTTCGCTATCTTCCCACCTAGACTAGTATTCACTTATCATGTATGATTTAGTCCATAGTGAGGTGTATGATATGATTGCTAACACTAGGCTACTCCTAGAGACAATGGAAAATAATCTTGATTAAACTAATAAGAAATAGGAAATGAATTCTAAGCTAGCCTAAGTGCAATAAACATCTATCCTTAATCATTTATACTCATCTTGGACCTTATGTACCACTTTTGGGGTTACCAAGCACACATTACTTAAGCACTCCTAAATACGCTATTGGGTTACCAAGTAGTTACACTTCAATGTTCGTGATTAAGTCATACTCATTCCACATTTAACAACAAGAATAGTAAATGATGGTAAAGAAATATTTTCTAAGAAAATAGTAAATAAAAATAATAATTAAATAATTAAAAACTAAGTGAATTTTACAATGATGGAGTAATCTCGATCTTTATTGTCAATCATGTATGTGTCCAAGTATGTCACACTCGAAGAAAGGTTTTGTACAATTACAATAATCACACTGTGGGCATGTGCTAGGAAAAGAATTGAAATTAACTGAAAAAATTACAAAAAGACTCTATCTTAAGAATTACTGACTTTGCCCTTCTTCTGTGCTTGAATGTGGTATTTATAGGCCTACATAGGACCCATGATATCGTGTATTCGATATCGTTATCCAAGCTATGATATCACGTACTCAATATCGAGGATCCAATATCAGGACTAGGCAAAACATGATTCATCACCAAGAAAAGTCATTGTCTTCTCTGCCCATGCTTATGTTGCTCTAAGTGGTCAATTTGCTATCAACCTTTCACAACTGATCTATCTTAAGATATAGAAGCACTTTAAGGAGAACAAACATGGAAGAAAGGCACTTCCCATTCCATCTCTCATCAGAAAATTATGCAAGAGGGGAGGTATAACTCACTACACAAATGATGTAGTTGACATGCTCCAACCACTTCCTAAATAGAGATGATGAAGGAAAAAGTACCTACAAAAGTGATCTAAGAAGAGAAGCAATAACTACCACCACCATCCACTCATAAAATAATGTTAGAAACTCATGTTGCCATTGAGCACATGCATGAACTCCAAGAGTAGCTCTTGCAATAGTAGTGGTAGCAAGCAAAAATGAGTGATGGTGACCCATTTGTGTATAGACCAACAATGAGCCACCTCAATGAAGTGGCCTAAATCTTAAGCTAGATGGATGAGGTACTAGTTTTCTTAGCCTAAAGAATGCAGGTGCCCACATGATCAAATCCAAGTGTCTGAGAGGTAACAATATCTCTCTCTCAATAACAACAATTCCTAGACATCTTTGGGAATGTTGTTATCTTTTTAGTGCTTTTAGAAGAGGGTAAGGGGATGACTGTCTTGGTGATGTAGCACCATGGGCAAGAGAAAGTGACTAAAGTGGTTGTTAACAAAGTGGCCAAAGTACTTAATGCACTTACAACATATGTACTAGAAGTTTCTACACTTAGAGATGTGTAGGCATTTATAGGAACTCTCAATGGCAGATTGAGCAAGCCTAGCATGAAAAATTATTGGGATGATTAGTAAAAATTTGGCAATGAATTTTAGATGTATTTGACCTTTCAGATACCATCAATATAACCTAGTCAAAGCTACTAGAAGTAATGGGCAAATGCATCATATTGGAGGGGCTACTTAAAATAGCTAGTTCAAAAAATCAATGCTTGGCTATAGAATTTTTTGAATTAAGAGCCCATCTTGATGATCCTATGTTGCTCAACCAAGTAATAACATGAGATGAGACTTTCCAATAGCTTTAGAAAAGACTCAAAGAGGTTGAGGACCTTAAGGACTCAACAGTCTTTAACTATTTCTTGGCTAATGTCATAATGTACAACATCCAGAATGACTTGGCTTAGACTCACAATGAGAATAAAATCTTAACCACAAAAAACCATTGCTTGTAGAATGCTGATGCATAGAAGTATAAAATGTTAGAGTTTATCCATCAATAGTAGGAGCAACTAGCCAAGGTGAACATATAATCAAGGTGAACATATAATTGAGGAGATTGGTAGTAAAAAATAGAAACCTCTTCATGAAGGAAGTCCATGCCTTACATTAAAAATCTACAATTGAGATTGTCACCTAGATAAATGAGGCCATGCAATTCAAGAGAGTGAAGAATTAATACAAGAACTAGGTGGGGTTTTAGGAAAAAGCAATAAAAAGCACATCAAATTGGCAAAGGAAAAAGTTAATGAGGTGCTCTAGTAGCTCAAGGAAGGAGGTGATGTTTGGCAACCTATCTTTGATGGGATGAATGAATACAAAAAGGCTAAAACCTGCTAAGAGTGTTATGAATTAAGGAGATGATTGAATATATGGAGCTTCCCAATCTCTAGTATGCAAACCTGGTGATGCTAACTACTAGAAGGGTATAGGTGGAATTGAAGAAGCAGGTGGCTAGCTTTTACTTGTTATATGAGGCAAAGTTCAAGCACTACAAAGAAACCAAGTAGAATCTTGAGACAGAAAACATGAAACTTAAGGTTCCCAAGGTGAAGGTGACTAATCAAAGATCAACTATTGAGAACCTATCCAAAAGAATGAATGACTATCATGAGCTATAGAATGCACTCAGGGTGTTTGACATTGAATGCAAATAGTTTTCTACCTAGTTCATGAATGTGTAGCAGTCTTTCTTGATAATGCCCTATTTGTGGAATATTCCTATTTTATTCCACACTTGTAAAGCCATGTGGATTGTGAATGATTCTTGGAGTAAGGATGAGAATATGAAGGCACTATTGAATGCCTTTTGTCTTCTACCAGAAGTTGCAGTTACTGTAAGATAACCATAATAACTACCTCAACCATGGCATGTACCCAAAGTAGGAGAAGGTTCCTTGGAACCTTAGGAGTCTTTATCACCTAGGACCATTTGAACTTCTTCATCATCTTCATGAAATTCAAGGAGTTATGTTTGTTAGTTTCTGTATTGGTGTTAAATTTTATTTTCTTGAACACCAAATTTTGTGATGATTGTAAATTTGTACACTTGGACACTTAATTTTTGTTGTGTTTGTTTTGTTTGTTAATATTCAGTCAATAATTCCATACCTTCCCAAATTTGTAACTCAAGGATGACTTTTCATTTATTTGTGGGGATATGATGACTCATTATTGTTGGGCTATGTCAATAGGATGTTGTCAATGTGACCCTATCAACAAGATCTCATCAATGTGATCCCATCAACATAGGGGTTAACCCCTTGACATGTGCCCATCAATGAGGCACTCTATTTCCACTTATAAATGTGCACCTACCCACTACATTTATGGCAATCCTTTCATAATTGTAGTAAAGCACTTGCAATTTTTCCATTTGAGAGTTAGAATATTGTTTGAGTGAATGAAGCAAGAGTCAAATAGTGTATGCATATTTATTTGAGCACTATTGTACCTAAGCACTTTATTATGAATGGAAATAATGATGAGCTTTTCTAATAAACCTTGTAGTAGTTGGATTAGATTAATTATTTTCTTATGCACTTAATAATCATGCAGTTTAATTTAATATTTTTAAGTAATTAATTAACATCAATTACATAGCAAACATAAGTATGACTACTTAGAGGATATGCTTAATGCTTGGTAATCTTAGAAACACTTAACATTTGATAACCTATTAGTGTTATAACATGTTCATGCTGTGTATGAAAAGTGAGAATAGATGCTTATGTTACGATTCGTTAAGTGTTAGATAATTATTAGATTAATTAAGTAATTCAATTCTTTATTCTTGTTCTTAGGTGACTTAATTCATAAAAGATAAAATGATAAAAAGACTATACCTTAGTTACACATAACCATATATGTGCACTTCATAAGTGAAATTGGGAAGACAACAATTGCAATGGTTAGATTCACTTCCTAGAACTAGTGTACTTAGAAACCTAAAGTTATTGGAATTTGATGAGATCACTGAGTGAATGCTAGTGATTCTTATGGTTGTGTGTATGGTATACTCATGAATCATCACTCTCTCCTATTATGTTTAATTAATGTGTTTGTAATGGTATGTATTAATTCTTTGGTGATTTCTTATGTGGATTCACTTTTTAACAATCCATAACCATTAGTCATTCTCAATGCCTATGGACTCTTAGGTATGACGACATGCAAGGAAATTAAGCGCATGAGCCTACTATGGGGAGTACCCACTTGCATACTTCTTAGTTTGGATGGTTAAACTTCATATCCATTAGTTGGTTTGCCTTTAATTCCATTGTTCTCCAACTTGGGACATCCTGTTTTTGCACTTCTTGACAATATAATTTCATTCAAATCTCTTTTTTTCCAAATCAATTTCAACCCTTCTTCTATGATTTATCCTTATTCTAGGATATTTTGGCCTCTTTTAGTCTCCAATTTCAATACCAAACCCTTTTCCAACACTTAGTTTTTAAATGTGAAAAATTGTCTTAATAGGTTGTATTGACGCATCCTCATCAATGCATGATAAAAATTCTATATATATGCACCAACACTTAGCCAATTTTTTACATTTGCATCATAATGCTAGTGAAGTTCTTGCATTTTTTTGAGCCCAAAGCACCTTCCAAGCACTATAACTTGCACACTGCTTATTTGATTTCACTTGTTCTTTGACCCTCTAGCTACTGAAGGTGAGCTTTACATCATGGGGTCCACAAACTTATGGTTTATAATGAAAATTTTTTCAAAATTTGTCTCACTCCCTAAGGTTTAACCAATAAAATAATATTAAAATTACTATATATACCAAGTTAAATCTCATCAACAAACTCTTGTAGCTAAATAACTAAAATAATAATAAAATAATCAATTTATCATAATCATAACTAACCTAAGTGTAATGTACCCAAAATGAGAATGGTATCAAAAGACATTATAGGTTACACAATGATCATTAATACTTGGTTATGTTTGTGATCATAAATGATACTAAAGAGGGGACTACAAGGAGAAGAACCATTCCAACCAAGTAGAAGCATCCAAGAGAATGAGTGGACTAATAGCCAGAACAACCCCAAGAACTAGAGGCTGAGACCCATGCAATGAGACCTCTTTGGGAGGATTCTAAAGTGGAATTTGTTCATCATATTCCCATAGTATAGATTAGCCAATCATAGTAGGATGATATCCTAAGGACAAAGCCAAATCTTGAGGTCACATTGATTGAGGATTACCTAGAAAGAATTTGTTCCAAGAAGGTCCAAAGTTTAGTTCTCTAAGAGCTTAACTTTGGTTCCTTCTTTGACTTGGTGCTAGAGAAAGTTTGAACTCAATTATATGGGTTTCCCATGTGGTTCATTCTATCTTCTAGTGGAAAATGACATATTGGAGAAACATACATCTGTTGAAATAATCAATAGGGAGATTCCACATTTAACTCAATGACATAACCATCTCTTCTTTAGTTAAGGACATCATGAAGGCCCTCTTGCTTGACATAGGAGAAATTCTAATAGAGATCTTCACTTAGGTGGACCTAGAGGCAAAGAAAGAATAGGTCAAATGGTGCTATGAGGTGGATTGTAAGAAGTATGATGCACTCACTAAGGTGAAGCAAGACTATTTCAAAATATTGACCTATCATCTATACCTTATGGTGAGGCCTAGTAAGGTGATCACCTTCTTTACCGGTGCATGTGCCATTCTGAGTGCAAGTCCTCCATTAACCTCCCTTAGCTCATCTTCCTCAAAATCAAGAAATGCTTTAAAGAAAAAGAGTGAGGAAGGAAGATACTTCCCTTCCCATGCTTGATTTGAAAACTCTATAGGATGAGAGCCATAGTTCATTATACCAAAAACATGCTCTACCATTCTCTTGTTGCATCTTGGTAGGAGATGATGAAGGACAAAGTAGCTACCAAGCTCCTAAAGGAGGAGTAGACACCATCACCACCTATTTGTGAGACCATACCTTAAGCCTATGTAGCTATTGAGCAAATAAGGAAACTTTGTGAATAATTGTTGCAGTAATAGTAGGGTAAGGCAAGTGGTCGGACGCCATTGCTCTACTAGCTAGTGTTGAGCCACCTTAATGAAGTCATTCGAATAATTATTTGGTTGGAAGAGACTACCCCACTATTTTCCACATAATGCATGTAGGTTCTTTTGAAAACAAATCCAAGCACTCAAGAAGTTATGGTGTCTATCCCTAGATAACAAGAGTTCCCTGAAATCTATGAGAATTCTACAACTTTATTAATGCACCTAGAGGAAGGCAAGAAGGCTATTGTCTTGGGGATGCAACATCATGGGTAGGAAAAAGTGGTGGTAGACTAAGTTGGTAAATCATTAAATGCTCCCATGATAGCCATATATGACATAGCTACCTTAAAATATGTGTAAGCTTTTTCAAGAGTAGGAAGTGGGCAATTGAGTGCAATCCAACACGAGGAGGTGTTGGATTGACTGGTGGGGACCAAGTAATTACTTTCAGAGATCTTTGATCTTTAGAAAGAAATCACTATTACCAAGTTAGAGATGCTTGAGATAAAGGGAAAGCTCCTCATTGCTAACCAACTAGAGGTAACCACTATCGAAAACTTTTGGTTGGCTACAAAAGTTACAAAATGAAGGACCTATCTCTTTGACCCCACCATTCTTATCTAGGGCATCACAAGAAATGAAGCTTTCATGTAGCTTTAGTAGAGATTAAAGAAAGCTAAGAATGCTAAGGATATTATGGTCTTTAATGTCTCGTTATCAGAAGCACTTGCTTCAACACTCATAAGGACTTGGCTCAAGTTTGTAAAGAAAACATGGTCCTCAAAAAGAATATTCACTACTTGTAAAATGTCAAGGAATAGAAAGAATATATGGTCAAATTTATAACATAATAGCAAGAATAGATAGTTAAAGTAAACTTGGATTTGAGGAGGTTGGTAGCTAAGAATTAAAATCTCTTTATGGAGGAAGTCCAAGCACTTTGTCAAAAGATGGTCATCGAGGTAGCCACCTAAAAAAGGAGGCCCTAAAGTTTGAATGTGTCAAAAATCACTATTGGGACTAGATGGAGCTCCTCAAGGAAGTGAATAAAAAGTAAATCCAACTAGCTAAGATGAAGATGAACAAGGCACTTTAGTAACCCCAACAAACAGGTGATGTGTGGTAACCAATCTTTGATAGCCTAAACACATACAACAAAGTAGAGATCCACTTTAAGGAGTTGCAAATGGAGGATATGCCAAAATACTTTAAGGAGTTGCAAATGGAGGATATGACAAATGGAGCTTGCTAATCTTCGATATGCTAACTTGGCTATGCTAAAAGCAAGGAGGCCAAGAATAGTACTTGAAAAGTAGGTGGCCAGTTCATACCTCCTTTACAAGGCCAAATTCAAGCATTACAAGGAAACTAATCAAAAGTTAGAGATAATGGATGTTGAGATTAAAGTCTTCCAGAATCAATTTACTGATCAATGATTGGTTGTTGAGGATTTGACTAGAAGAATAAATAACTACCATGAGCTACAAAACCTAGTCAAGATGTTTAATGTTAAATGAAAACAATTCATTGTGTGGTTCATAAATGTTAATGAGTTATTCCTAGTAATGAAATATTTATGGGTCATCCCTATACTAGCCCACATTGACGAAGCCACATGGACTATGTATGATTCATGGAACAAGGAGGAGAAAATGAAAGCATTATTGGATGCTTTTTGCCTAACTCCTAAAGCTATAGTTGTAGACAAACAGCCTCAACCTTAGCCACCACCTCTACCAGAAGTGCTAGAGCTTGGCAAAGGTCCTTCAATATCCCAGGAGTCTTCACCTCATAGCATTGTTTGATCTTTATCTTATCTTCAACAATCAAAAGGTTTTGCAACCATTTTTATAATGGTGTTTAATTTTGTTGTCAATGATACCCATTTTTGTAAACTTTGTGATTTCATACAATTCAACACTTAGAGTTAGTTAGTTAGTTAGAGTCAATCAATTAATAATCCTATACCTCCTAATCTTGTAAGAAGCTCAATCCTACTTTTATTCACTTGAGGATGATTTTTCACTCAGTCATGGAGGTATGATGAATCATGGATTGCTTGCATTGACAGACATGTGTTGATACATTGTCATATCACACCTATATAAATGCATGTACCCACTACATTTATGCCATGTTATGTCATTAGAGTAGCCATGTTCTTGTAATTTTCTTCCACTAGAGTTAGTATATTTTCTAAGTTCTTGGAGTAGGACTTCAAGTGATTATATGAATCCTTATTTAGAAATCATTGTACCTTGATATATTGATGTGATGATAATAAAGATGAGATTCTTAATAATCCTTATAGAACTTAGAATAGATTAATGTTTATTTTCATGTACTTTATTATTCATGAAATTTTCATTCTTGTCCTTAGTTAATTAGTGCACTTAATAACAAATACATAAGTACGACCACTTTGAATATACCATTTAATGCTTGAGTTGTGGCTATTTAGTATGCCCAACGATAGACACTTGGTAATCTAGTAGTATTAAGACAAGTTCAGGATGTGTATGGAAAGTGGGCTTAGATGCTGTTGTTAGACTAGTTAGCTTAAGAGTCATTAAATAGTTAAGTACTTAATTTTCCAATTAATTATTTCTACTTTAACACTTAGAATTAAGTAAATAAAATATAAAATATAAATAAATATCATATGCTTTAGCTTATACTTAACCATACAAATGAGCTTACACAAGTGAGAGCCAAAACGATAATGATCATAATTTTCCAAGTCACTACCTTTGTCTATTAGTACACTTAGGAGATAAGCCCATGGAATTTGACCAGATTATTAGGGAATGCTTGTGATTCATATGGTTGGACAGAGGGACTGCTTACTACTTATCAAGAATTAAATCTATGTTACATCAAAAACTACTACAATGTGAAGTAATCAATCTTATTCTTTATTATCATTTACACGTAGATTAAGATATAACTACTTAAATAAATACTGCAAATACTTGACTAAATACACATTGTAGACACTTGCCAATTACTACAAATCAAGAAATAAAATTGATAAAGTTTTCCTACTTTTAACTAAACTATGTCTTTTCTACCATCTAAATGTGCATATTGATAGGTAAAAATATCAAATGCATCAAATGCTACATTAACATAGATGTGCTAATGCATACATGTCAATGTAGATGTGTTGATGTATTGTTGAAACTTTATGTGACACCCTATTATTAGAACCTAGAACTTTTGCTTTATTATTTATTTTTTTGTGTTAGGTGCTTTAGTACATGATTGTGTTTTAATATAATATTGGAAGGGATGGGGTGGGGTGGGGAGGATGGGGGAAGAAGTTTAGGGTATGGGAAGGGGTTATTGAGGGGCATTTGGGAATGGGGGGATGGGGAAGGATTTTGGAATCGAAAATAAGTGAAACATAGGTACATCCTAGGATTTATAGATGTTTATAACTCAGTGCTACTTAGGAGAATTGAATTTATGACTTGCATTACTAGTTCAAGACTCATACCACTAGGATAATATCTCATTATTATGCTTTATTACAATATGATTTAATAGTATATTATACTATTTTTAGTGGCTTATCCTAGTGTATTTTAATACCCTTCACTTATACTTATTATGAATAGAACTAGAGATCTATTAAATTGAATGATATTTCACGTTTTGTTATAGCTATGCATCTTGAAGTTTGAACCCCTGATTTCTTCTTAATTTATATTTTTAAATACATTCGTATTTTATTATATTTTACTTTTTTATTATTTTGTAATTACTATTACAAATTCTTGTTGCTTTGTGAAATAGATAGATTAGAATGATGGTGGTGGATCATAGCTGGTAATTTTATATGTTATATTATTTCTTGGGTTTTAAAAATAATATAATTATATTGCATAGACATAGCATGTTAAATTTAATTTAAATTTTTTTTTGTTAGTCTCTTATTTCATGTTGGGCATTTGGAATTCATTATTAGGCAAATGTGGGGCACATTGTACCTAAAAGAATGACTATAAGTACACCCCAAGACATACAACCAATAGAGACTTTAGAAGAATAATAGAGGAATATAACAATTCCTCAAGCATGACTCAAATTAGTAAGTCCTGTTTAATAAGATAATGAACTGACCACTTGAGCAACCTATTATTGATATTATTGGGTTAATGTGACTTATTTTCTATATCTCATGGTGAATTGAACATTTGATCATGGTATTTATCAATCATTCAATCTCTTGCACAATTGCATGTAACTTGATCTAAAAATTATATTGTTAATTTTAAAATTTAACAAACCATAGTTTATGACTATAAATACTTGGAAAATGTTTTTGCACATGGTATAAACTAGAGTTGCATATCTCTTACTCTTGCTCTCTTCTCTTGGTTGTGTGTAATGGTTCCTCGACTTGATCACATCTTTGCCTTTAACACTAATGAAGAATCCTCTGAAAACCTTTTATTCATGCAATCTAATCTCCAAATCCTCTAAAAATTTATCAATCATGTACTTTTAACTCCCAAGGATCACTTATAAAAAATGACTTGACCTACATTAGTTCACTACATGAACTTCACAAAACATTCATGCACTTGCAACCAACTTGCAATGTCATCTTAAATGATGCCTTGATGTGACCTGATGCTCATTAACCTCTTTGATGCAACTAACAACCAAGTTAATGATAACATAGGTGACACCAATATTTCTCTTCTTATGAACACATAGCCTATGATTGATGGTTTTATTCCATATGAGTAATGAATAGTGAGTATACCCTATGCTCAATCATAAGAATCACTAGCATTCACTACATGATTTGGTTGAATTCCTTAAACTTTAGCTCTCTAAGTACACTAGGTCTAGGAAGTGAATCTAATAATCTTGATCATTGTCTTCTCAGTTCCACTTGTGAAGTATAAGTGTATGGTTAAGTGTAATTGAGGCATATGATTTTTATCATTTTATATTTTATTGTTTAAGTTGCCTAAAAATAAGAATAAAGTAATTAAATGCTTAATTATTTTAATAACTAGTTAATACTTAACTAATCCTACCATAAGAATCTATTCGCACTTTTCGTTCCCACTTTTTGTACACATCCTAAATACATTACAATGCTACTAGGTTACCAAGAGTTAGACACTACTAGGATTACCAAGTGTTAAACATATGCTTGAAGTGGTTATACTTATGTGCTTTAGTTATCACTATGAATCAATTAATTAAATAAATTAAAAATAAAGTGCATTAAGTAAACACCAAACTATTTCCAAATGCTACAAGGTTTGTGAAGAAAGCTTATCTTTATTATCGATCATACTAAGATGCTTAGGTACATTAGTGTTTGAATAAAGAATTGGACATTTCTCACTCATACTACATGTACTTAGAAAATATTCTAACTTTTAATAGGAAAAATTGCAAGAGCTTCGCTAAGACACTATAGAATGCCATAAATGTGGCTGGTAATCACATATTTATAGCCAAAGATAGACACTATGTCAATGGGGTCACATCAATGCATCAAACCATGTGTTGACATGACTACATCGCTGGGATCGCATTGATGAGATTGCATCAATGTAGCCCATGAATGTGACTCATCATACCCCCATGACTGAATGAAAACTTGTCCTTGAGTGAACAAAAGGAGGAACAAGTTGCTTACAAAATTTTGGGAAGGTATGGGATTATTCACTAACTACTAACACATAGACTAGCACAAAAAAATCCTAAGTGCCAAAGTGTATGGATTTACAATGATTACAAAATTGGATATTTAGGACAAAAAAATTGAACACCTTGAAAAAATGGACAACAAAACTACTCTAATAGCTAAAGATGATGAAGAAAATTAGATGGTCCCAAGTGATGAAGGTTCTCGGGATGTCGAAGGACCTTCTCCTACCTTTAGTGCACATAGTTGTTGAGGTAGTTGTTGTGGTTGTCTAGCTACAGTTGCAACTTTGGGTAGAAGATGGATGACATCTAGCAATGCCTTCATATTCTTCTTCTTACTCCTAGGATCATACATGGTCCATGTAGCATCACTGATGTGGAATAGTATGGGAATATCCCAAGAATAGGACATTTCCAAGAATAACTTCTTAACATTGACAAACCAGGAAATGAACTATTTATGTTCAATGTTGAACATCCTAAGTGCATTTCATAGCTCCTAGTAGTCATTCATTCTTTTGGCCAAGTTATCTACTATTTATCTTTGATCAATGAAATTCACCTTAAGAACCTTGAGTTCCACATTTACTATCTCAAGCTTCTTCTTGGTCTCTTTATGATCCTTGAACTTGGCCTCATACAGAAGATACAGGCTATCAACTTATTTCTCCAATTTTGATCATGGCCTACTAGTAGTTAGCATCACTAGGTTTAAGTAATGAAGGTTGGCAAGCTCCATATACTCTATCATCTCCTTGATTTGTAGCTCCTTGAGGTAGTACTTATTTATCCCATCAAAGATATGTTGCCAAACATCACCTCCTTGCTAGACCTATTGGGTGGCCTCATTTACCTTTGCCTTTGCCAATCAAATGTGTTTCTCATTTAGCTCCTTTTGCAAGCCAACCTAGTTCCTATAATGATTTTTTACCCTTTCAAACTTAAGGGCCTCATTCTTCTATTCTATTATAGACATTTGATGTAGGGTACAAACCTCCTCCGTTGAGAGATTTTGATTTTCTACAACTGACCTTCTCAATTTAGCATTCACATTGACAAGATGCTCTTGATGTTTTTAGATAAATGTTGACATTTGATCCCTTTTAGCTTCAATGTTTCATAGGCGATCATTTTCAACGATCAGTCTCATGTTCTCCTAATAGATCTTCAATAAGTTCTTTTTAATGTTATATGTGGTGGCACCTATAAGGGCTTGGTTAAAGACTGCTAACTTCTTTGCATACTAAACCTCTTTGAATTTTTGATAAAGTTGTTGGAAAGCTTCATGTCTTGAAATTTATTAGTGGAGTATAGTAGGATCAATGAGGCAGGTTCTAAGTTCCCCAACTTTCATAGCCAAGTGTTGGATCTCAACTTAGGTTGTTTTAAGTTGGGCTTTTGTGATGATGCATTTGCCCTTTGCCTCAAGAAGCTATAACTAGGTTACAGTGATGTTGTCTATAAGGTCAAAGACATTTGAAATTTGTTATCCAACTCCTACCAATTGATCTAGTAGCTCTTCATGCTTGATTGCTCTAAGTCTCCCACTTGATGCTCCTATAGACACTTGCATGTCTATAAGTGTAGCTATATTTGGTACAAATGCCACAGGGGTGTTGAGTGCTTTAGCCACTCAATTAGCAACCAGTTCTACTACAATTTCCTACTATTGGTGCTACATCACCAACACGGTAGTCCCTTGACCCTCCTCTAGATACATAGAGAAAGTAGTAGCATTCCAAAAAATCTTATGGATTTTGATTGTCCCAAAAGTGACAATGTTACTTCCTAGGCACTAGGATTTGATCTTGTGGGCACTTGCATTCATCAGGTAGAAAATAGTGGCACTGCACTCTTCATCTATCTAATGGATTAGGCCATCTCATTATGATGGTTCATGGCTAGTATATACACATATGGGTTACCATCACTCGGTCCTTCCTATTATTACTTTACCAGTTACTCATGGATTTTTCACATGCACTCAATGGTAGTGTGAGACTCTAACATTGATTATTCATGAGTGGGTGGTGGTGGTGGCTGCTCCTCTTCTTTGGTCATGACAGAGACATTATCTTTCATCATTTTTTCCTAATAGGTAGTAGGAGCATGTTTGATTATGTCATTGGTTTAGTAGTCTATCTCTACCCTTTTACATAACTTTTTGATGATGCATAAGAAAGGGAGTGTCTTCCTTCTATGTTCATTCTTCTTAAACTACTTCTCTATCTCTAGATGGTTTACAAGGAACTTTTTTGTTAGAGCAGCATTCACATGGGTAGAGAAGGTAGTTACCTTTCTAAGCATCACTATTGAATTGAGGTGGTAGGATTTTATCTTAAAATAAGCACACTCTATCATGGTTAGTGTGCCATACTCCTTTTTATCCACTCCATAGAACCATTTGACCCACTCCTTTTCACTTCTAGGTCAACTTGGATTGAGATCTTTGCCAGATTTGCTCTTATTTTAGGAATGCGAAGGGCATGTGAGATGGCCTCCACCAAGTAGGATACATTAATGTCCTTAATTTTCACTATGACATCTCCCTACGTATTATTCCAGAAGTGGTAAGTCTCTCCCATGTATGACTTCTCACTTGAAGTGATGATTGGCCACATGGTAGAGGTTTGTAGTTGGGACTTGACATTTTATGAAGTAAAGTTTAGGAAATTACCAAAGGTTAATTTGTGGAGAATTGAATGTTGGATATCCATAGACTTAATCTAATTTAGATAAGCTTTAGTTAAAGTGACCTTAAGGCATGACCTTGGTCCTAGTGTCTCATCTTAGTGGGACTTCTCTATTTTAGCTTCTAGCATTTGTCAAACAAATTCCACTTTGGGATCCTCATGAAGAGGTCCCATTACATGCATTTTTGTAGCCTACTCTTGAGCTTGTTCTTGATCCGTTCTAGTTTTGGGCCATTTTCCCCTTTCTTGAGACTATCCTCCTTCTTACTGGTGCTTTGGTCTTGGTGCCATTTGTAATTACAACATGATCAAGGATTAGCATTTGGTGTGTAACTTTGAAACACTTAGGTACCTTATCTCTTTGGCTAAGTTGCGATCATGGTAGAATTTATTATTTTAATATTATTTCATTTTAATGTCCATTAGAGTTATTGGAAGGATTTAAATTTCATGACTTAATGAATTTATTATTATTTTATTAGTTAAACCTTATAGGAGTTGGAAAAAAATTAAAAAAAAATTTCATTAAAAACCTAAGGTTTGTATCCCCATGACATAAATTTCACCTTTGGTAGCTACAGGAACAAAAAGCAAGATGAATTGGAAAAACTATTTGAAAGTTATGGACTTTAGAAGGTCTAGGCTCTAAGAAATGGCAAAATGTCCTTTCTCTTTGGAAGAGAAATGGAAAAACAACTTAGTGTTGGGTGGTATTTATAGGATTTTTGCCTTGTGTCATTGGGACCTCGTCAATAGGATCATGTCAATGTGATCAACTGTATAGATGAGATCCTATCGATGTAGTTGTTGACCAAAGTTTGACCTTTTAAAAAGCTGATAAAGACAAAGAGTTTTTGTGTCAAATTAGAGTTTGATGGAAGTCCATGAAGCTTGGAACATGATGAAATGCATGAAGAGGGTTTCATTGTTCACAAAGAAGGAGTTTGGATGAGTAAAAGAATGAAGAAACACCATAAAGGAGCATATAATTGGATGCAACTGATGGAAAATGTAGAAGATTTGAATGCACAAATGCCTAAGGATAAGGAACTTAACTATGCCAACTAAGTAAAATGCAAGTGGATCTGCCCCTTAGTAGGCTCATGCCCTTGTTGTTATTGAATATCCTCAAACCAAGGTAGCTATAAGCCCCATAGTTGATTAATGGTTAAAGTAAGTTAAGGAACAAATCAAGAAAGAGTCTACCTAAGAATTTTAACTTATGAAACTAAGACATTGAAACAAACATGAAAAATGATAGTAAGATGAGTAATGAATAGCATTAGCGGATGAGGAAAAGAGTGGAATGAAGTTTCATATTATGGTCACATGAAGTCCCTTATGGATTTTGTGATTAATATGACTTGATAACATCCATCCTTAGTCTAAACTAAAACCAACCACTTTCAATGACTTCACATGGACATTCCATGATTGGCCCACCCTCTCAAGACCTATGAGCATTCCCATAGATTAATCACCATTCCTAAAAGAGAAGAAAAAAGAAGCATGAAGTGAGATGGGCCTTAGTTAGAGGGGACCTTCAAGCATGGGTAACATGTTTTTCTAGTCCCATAACCAGTGCTTGTAGCCCATTATTTTGTCTAAGGGCTATGCTTTGAATTCCCATTATTTTTTTGTTTTATTTTTCAATTTTTGGATGGGAACCACACCATGAAAATATTTTTAGCTTCCTATTATTGGTTGATAGCAGAATACTGAGAAATACATGAAAACACATGCATTCAAGAGGTTAGGAAAGTACAAAGAGCCTATTGAAGTCACACCATTATCTATCCATTTAATCCTTCCCAAGCTTGAAAACTACCAAGGTCATAAATTTTTTTAAAAGTTTCATTAAGGAAGGGACCTCATATTTCCAAAATAAAGAATACCATAGAGTTTTTTGGATGGGTGGATGATGTGGACTCATTGCTTATTTCATGAAAAAGAAGTAATGTCTTAGTTATCTACACCAAGATTCAAAGATAAAATCTATACATTAGCAATCATCATTAATAGCTACTATAGTTGCACTTAGTCTTGTCAGTAATGAAGAAAAACAAAATAAAATGAAACATTAGCAGAGCATTAGAAAAATTAAAACCAAATAAAGTAAAATATAGAAGAAATTATAAAATATTTAAGAAATTAGAAAAAATTACTAAGATGGAATAAAATAAAAAATAATGTCAAAAAAATGTGTAAAACAAAAAAGTGTAAAAACTAAGAAGTCACTTTAAATGGTTAGCAAGGATGACCATCTCCTTCACAACTGAGTTGGAAGGAGGTGATTCAAAAAATTGAGTGTGCATGTCCATCTATTGAGGTGTTCTAGTTACTAGCACTCTTAGGCTCATGGAAAGGTTTGATTTATTGCATCTTGATCAACAAGTTCTTGTTTGGGCTTTCAAGTTTGTATATTAACATGGTCCTAGAAAGAAAGGTTTCATAGATAATATAAGGTCCTTTCCACAACATTTGGAACTTGGGCCTTTGTGGTATGTGTGTGGGGTTCCAATAGAGAACCCTATTTCATGGTTGAAAATTTGACTTTTCTTATTCTAAGGTCATGTATTTGCTTGTTGAATACCTTGTGCAACTTGTTAGATAATAGGGCTACTAATTAGTTTTCATCTAGCAAGTTGAAGTTCATTAGTCTTTGTTTTTGTACAAGACTCAAGTCAAGGTCAAGGTAATAAGAAGTTGAAAGTGTATAGAATTATGCTTGAACTAGAAGTGTTGGCAACTTGTTGTATACAAGTTCATAGGGAGAGTAGCCAATAAGAAGTTTCCAAGTGGAGAGGTACTCCCAAAGGGCATCATTAAGTTTCATCCTCCAATCCATCCTATATTTACTAATGGTTCTTATTACTATCTTTGTTATTTCCTTATTTGTAACCTTTACTTGACCATTAGCTTAGGGCTAGTAGGGTCTTGTTAATTTATGTTCAATCCCCAAGCACTTCATAAGCTTTCAAAAGGTAGTGCTTGTAAAATGCATACCATTGTCAAAAATAAGTGCACACAACATTTTGCTATACACACTGAGTAGATGTAGAAGATGTACAATTGGTGATAGTTGCAACTTCTATCCATTTCGTACAATATTAAATAGTGACAATAATGTATGCCTTTCCATTTGACATTGGTGAGATGGGATCCATGAAGTCAATGTTCAAAATGTCCAAGGGCTCTAGTGGTTGGATCCATTGCTAAGATCTCTCCAAATGAGCAATCATTCCACCATCACATTGGCAAAATTCACAAGAGTAGATGAATTAGTGAGCATTCCTAAAGAGTATTGGCTAATAATACCTTTCCATGAGGATCTTAATGGCCATGCATCTCCTAGCATAGTGGGCCCAACAAGGACCCTCATGAGCATGGAGAATGAGTAGTTAACCAGCATCAAGTTTGCACCACTAAACCAGGCCATTAATGAAAACCTTGTAAAAATGTTTATTGATTTCCATGAAGTGTTTCACTTGGGGAAGAAACCATTATTTCTTCCTGTGGTCAAACTCTTATAGCATCTCCTGAGTAAGAATATAGGTCCTCTTTATTATCCCATTGTAACTATGAAAAGTGGTTAGCAACCACATTCTTAGTTTCTTTTTGATATATCATTGTAAGATCTAATTCTTGCAAGATCGCTAGCCATTGTATGAAATGAGGACTCACCATTGGTTTATTCATGAGGAATCAGATTGCATTATGATCTATGTGCATAAACGCCTTGTATCCAAGCACATAGTACTGAACTTCTCCAAGGTAAACATCACTGCCATCAATTCTTTCTTAGTTGTCGTGTAATTCAACTACATACCCACAATTCTTTTTCTTGTGTAGTGGATGCAGTAAGGATGTTTCTGATCATCCAACTGCATGAGCATGACTCCCAAAGCATATTTTGATGCATTTTTCATAATGTAAAATGGTCTAGACTAGTTAGATGCTTGTAGAATTGGATTTTCCACAAACTTCTAGTTGAGATGTTGGAATGCATGCTTGCATTCCCTGGTTCAGACAAATGGAGCATCCTTCTTTATCAACTTCACCAATGGTTTAAAGATTTCAGAGAAATTTTCTTTGAATCACTAGTAGTAGCCAGTGTGTCCAAGGAATGACCTCATATCTTTAACTATTTATAGCTATTTGGTAATTTATTAGTTAACCATTATTTTTTTAGGGTCTAACTTGATCCCTTTCTCTAAAATTCTATGTCTAAGAACTATGCCTTTTTGAACCATCAAGTGGCTTTTCTACTAGTAAGCTAAAGGTTTATATCTACTTACCCTTTCAGCACTTGCTCAAGATAGTTTAGGGCTTACTCCAATGTAGCCCCATAGGTGGAGAAGTTATCCATGAAGACTTCCATCCTACTACCAATCTACTATTAGAAGTTACTTAGAAAAAGGTGTTGGAATGTTTAAAACTTTTAGAGATCTCCAACTCTCTCCAATTAGTTTCATCAGATTCATCATTAGAGAGTTGGCGATGAACTTGCTCCAGTTCATCCATGCCTTCAACATAGTCACTCATAAGGCTCTTAATTGGTTTCATGCATATTTTTGAATTGTTTTTAGAATTAGAAATTAACCACTAGATAGCCTCCTACATTGTGGTTGTTGAGTAAAATAAACTTTGAATTTCTATCACATCTGCATACTTTCTACATACTATGATAGATGTACTTTTTATAGACCATAATTTCTGCACATAGTTGCATTGTGTGCCATTGTAAGTGATGCATGAAATGTGCATCCTTTTTATATTTCCAAAATCATTCTCCTTGGAAATTTTGAAGGAAAGATCTTTGATTTCCAACCATGCATTAATGGTGCTCAACCAAGCTATTCCCATGATGATTGGGAAGTACCCTTTGTAGTTATCAACAAAGATCACTAGGAAGTCAGTAGGATAGGACCATCCACAGATGGTGGTCACAATGTCCTCCATTAATCCCAAAGGAATAATGATGGACTAATCTACCAACTTAAGAAGAATGTTACTCTTCTTAAGTGGAGGCAAGTTCTAGGCTTTGCACATCTCATGAGAACTTAGATTTACACTAGAACCTAAGTGTAGAAGAGCCTTGTAAGTGAAACACCACAAAATTTTGAGGCTTGGCATTGCAACTACAAATTTGGCTAAGTGTCAGAATGATGGCACTTTCAGCATAGAACTGTGTTACGCTACGTAGCATAGCACTGCATCTACTACAACGTAGCACCCTATTATGCTCTGTAGCGTAGCACCCTATTACGCTGTCTAGCATACCACAACTGAGCAACCATATCTACTGTAGCATAGCACCATGTCACACTATGTAATGTAGCACATCGTAGCACATTTTTCAAGCTATCTAGCGTAGAACAACATAGATAGCTTGACACTACAAGTGTCCCATGTCCCACATGTAACATCGGATGAGCATAAGCATGGTCCCACCCATCGCACTTTCATGTGGCACCTGATCCACATTTTCGGCTAGCCCTAGCCCTATAAATACCCTGGGAACCTAGAAGTTACATTCTTGGAGCGTTGGCATTCCCCAAGGGTTAGCATTCCTTAATTGTTGGCATCTCCTAGTGATTACATTCCTAGACTGTTGGCATTTCCCAAGGGTTGACATTCCTTCAATGTTGGCATCTCCCAATAGTTACATGGCTGGACCATTGGCATTCCTAGGTGGTTGGCATTCCCTTGATGTGAGCCTTTTGAAGCATTTGGCATTTGACATTTTTTTTGACACTGAGCTCTGTGGGTGAACGAGACCCAGAGCACACCACAATGGTAGAGAGGTAGAGTTGCACATCATAGCCCACTGCAGCCCCATTGCAGCCCTACAGAACATTACATGATACATTGTGGTGGCCAACCTGGAAAGCACGGTTCACCATGATGAGCACCAGACTTCATGACCCAATGCCATTGAGGTTGTGACTACGCTCCCATTGTGCCTATGGTACACTATGTATACCTTTGTGAATTAACCATGCTTCCTCTTTTGGGGTAGTGCATTGCTGTTCTCAAATTCTATTACATTTCTCAAGCATTTCTCTCTGGCATTTAGTTTAATTCTTGTACTTTCTTACTATTTCATACATATTTGCACATTCACGTCATTGTTCTCAGGCCGGGACATCTTGCTACGCTCTAGCTAAGTTGGACCCAATGCCCATGCATGACGTAGTATAAACTCTTTTCACACATGATCATTTTAACATCACATAGGTCCCTGTTTGATCAACAAGACCGTTCAGGGCACCTCATTTCCATTTTCTCTGACATGGCCCTTGCATGGATTCAGGGTTAGGCTATGTACTTGATAACCTCTCGGTGTTCCAGCCTCCTACATTTTTAGATGCTATAGTTTTTGACGCTAGAAGGAGGGCATGAACAATTTCTATCTACATTTTTGATTAGCACTTAGTCAAAACTCTGGATGTTCTATAGAGCATAACAAGTTCTTAGAGTGTAGCAAGCTACAGCGTAGCAAGTGTAGCGCCAAAGTTGGTCATTTTTAGTAGTTTTCACACTTAGCATTTTTTTTCTACATTTTCATACATGAAATTTTTTTTCTTTCATTTTTACACTTATCCATTTTCCTACTACTGACAGATTTAGTCTTTTGTTTTTCATTTTTAGAGTTAGCCATTTTCTACAGATAGCAACTTTCACAACCCAATCTGTGAATATGAATCCATATCAACTTTCCACATCAATGTCTAACACATTTGATACCACAATATAGCCAAAGCATGCCACACTAAGCCTTGAACAATACAATTTCATTAGTGCCAAAATCCAAGCAAGTCCACTAGAATGGACATGAGTACAATCCCTTCTTGTTTGACATAATTCCACTCATAGAGTCCTACCACTAGTTGTCTCAACTTATCTATGCAAATAAGCATGATGTAAGGACAACCTACAAGAAATCCTTACAAAAGGAAGAAGAAAAGTTTAAGGCCCATTCCAAGCATGAGAGCCCCCTCCACACTATCTTCCAATTACCACCCCCTAGTATAGTCCCTCCTTGATTTGGTCCACCCATCCTCTTTGAGATCTTAACCATGCTAATTCAGCCTTCCTCATAAGCAACTGATGGATTTTCCCAACATTATGCTCATGTAGGGACCACCTCGTAGCCCCAAACAACTCATGTATCCTACATCCCACCTATCTCATTGGTGTCTACAGTGTCCGTCCAACCCACTTGTGTGTGGCCTACTTTGATCACCACATCCATCACTCAGCCAACACATTAACAACCATCCACTATGATGTTAAACTAGCAATGCCCATATGATATGATGTTAAACTAGCAACAATTGTCCTCTATGACGTTAAACTAGCAACAACCGTCCGCTACAACATTAAACTTGCAAATGCCACAACCAAAAATTTTGCCCTATGCTATGCAACCAAGCTAAGCCTAGCTAATGCAACCAACTAGCACATCCCCGAGCTTGGATAAGGCATTCTGGCTAATCCAAAGCTTGACGGAGGGGATCAACCAACTTAAGGCTACTTCCTTTGACACCATCAAGGTGGTGGACTTCTACGGAGATGACCCCATAACTCCTACAGTACCACCTCTAACTCTCCCAACTGGGGTCTAGTTGTCCCAATTCACCAAGTACAATGGCGAAGGGAACCCCAATGCACACTTGGTCACATTTCGATCTAAATGCCTACTCCTTCAAGCTTGGCCACACACCATCATGTGCGTGTTCCCCATGTCACTCACTGGCAAGGCCTTGGACTGGTATCACACACTCCCCAAGGCCTCAATCTCCTCTTTGGAGGATCTCATAAGCTAGTTTGTGACATGCTTTAGGTACAACATAAAGCCTAAAGCAACCCTTGACCAACTTATGCAAGTTAAATAGGGGTCTCTAGAGCCCATGCCATAATTCCTCCAACGTTGAAATGCTACATTACGTGACATGCATGAATCCCTAGCAAAGGCACATCTACTAGCCATCTTTAAAGGTGTAGTAAATGAATTTATTAAGTTCAAACTATATTATCTAGCCCCAAAGTCTCTTAGCCAAGCCTTTGCCTAGGAAAAAATCATAGATGAAGCAATGCAAGGTAGTAATGACCCAGCTTATGTGGCCTACAGAAACCAACATGCTCACAAGTAAAACACAATAGTAGCAATAGTGGTCACAAGCACAAAAGCAACCAACTGGGGCCTAACAACTAAGCAGTCCAAAGCCCCAACTAACAAAACTGCCAATTCTAGCACCAACTCAACTACATTGACAAGGGCTACCCCAAGGTGCAACTTTTAGTGAAAGGATTGCTCAAAGTACACACCACTACCGGTGCAACCCTCTAAACTACTAGAGAAACTCTTGAAAGTTAGGCAAATACAATACAAACACATATCGGTGATTACCTACCAAAAACATGATAGGCACTATGAACTACTAAGGAACCCCACATTAGTAGTACCAAATGAGCCCCTTTGGTCCCACAACATTTGAAATTGGACCAATACTATCATTACCATCAATTGGCTGGTCATAATACAGACAACTATCATGCTTTGCAAGATGACCTATAGTGAATGATAGAATGACACCAACTAGTGATCGACATGGCAAGCCAATCCAACACAGATGATGCCTCCTATGTCATAAATTCCATTAGCATAGGTGGCAAGCCCAAACCTACACAACAACCTTTTGTGATCCGTGTGCCTCCTAACAAGGCAAGGGTCCCCCCCACCTCCACAAGAAAGAGGCCCCCCTTTGTTATCAAAGTGCCACCTTAGGCAGCTACAAGACCCTTTATGGTCAAAGTTCTAAACCAACTGACTGCTAAGATGTTAAATTGCCATGATGTAACAACAACAACCACTAAGCAACCTTCTGTTATAAAGGTGCCACAACAAGTTGGTCACACAACAACTCCTAAGCCACCCTTTATTATAAGGGTACCACAACATGATGGTCCCTCACCTATCAGAAGCCCAACAATGGGCAACATCTTAATCTCTCCTCCCTTAAGGGTTGACCCCACTAGCAACCTAGGTAGGCCCACCAAATGGTAATTCAAGAGGGCAAATGAGCACCTTGAAACCCCCATGGCCGAAACAAAGGCCACAACTAGCAAGCAACAACCAAGCACTAGGACCCCTACCCCCAAGTAGGCTAAGAAAACCATGCCCAAGTCCTCTTTGCAAGAGATCTATCTCTCAAATGACATGGAGGGAATTAAGACCAAAACAACAACTAATGACAAGGACTTCATAGTTGCATTAACCTAGGTGAAGAAAATGCTCAAGTAAAAGAACACAATATTGAGCTTGTACGACCTAGTCATGACTTCATCTGCTCATTGCCAAGCATTGGCCAAGATCTTGGCCTCCATTCCTATTACAGAGGACATCCCTAGAAATGAGGCATCCATCCATGCAACAATGCTATCCCCTACACCACAGGAATTGGGTTCAACAACCTTATCCTTTCATGGTGATGTAGTCAAAATCAACCCCACACTATCCATTAGCATACGTGTTAGGTAGTGCACCATCCGTAGAGTGCATGTCGATGATGGTGCAACAACAAACGTAGTCTCATACTTTTTCATTGACAAACTAGGCCTAGTGAATGAAATTAGACCAACCAAAACCACATGTCTAAAATCCTTTAATAGATCATGTGTCATAGTTAGGGGTACAATCAACTTAGCCTTCGTGGTAGGACAACAATTCCCCACTGGTGCAGATTTCACTGTCATAGAGGAGATGCTAGGTTTCAACATGATTCTCGGTAGGCCTTGGCTAGCCCAACTAAGCGCCATCTCCTCTTCCATCCACCAAGATATCCACCTTCCATACGAAGGTGGTCAAGTTATCATCCATGGTGATAATGCTTTCTCTTCAACTATCCACGGCATAGACATGGTGCAAGTTTTAGAAGAAGAGTTTCTTGGTGGTACACCTATAACAACCAATGCAGGGCCTATGTCTAACACACCCAAATGAGTGGTTGAAGCTAATAACTTCCTAGAGGATCCTAAGCCTTGAACACTTCCTAATCCATGCTTGGTTAGGAAGCAACTACATGACCAAGACTTTCCCTTGGCCAAAAATGTGAGTGCCTGCATACCCTTTGCCTCCACTTGCCATGCATTTTTGACTTTTGTTTACATTGCACTAGCCTATGCATTTACATTTTTCCTGCTCACTTAGATTACGCATTTTGCTTTGTTTAGATATTTGTCAACTTAGTTTACACATTGCATTTGAGAAACATCAAACATAAAAAAAAACATAAAACTACAAAAGCACATGGCCCGAAAAGGTCTTAAACTAGCCTACGGCCTGGAACAGCCTAAAACTATCACTTTTTGCATTTCTTTTCTTTTGTTCATACATTCTAACTCTATTTACGATAGGTGTTACTTACGTTGTTTTCTTTCTAGTTGATTTTTGCAGGATCTTGTAGGCACACATCATGACCATGCATACAACATCACACCTTAGACAAGCAAGGTAAACACTAGTCTGCTATGACTATAAATTGGCATAGACAGTTTGCTATGACTATAAACTAGCACAGACAGTCTGCTATGACTATAAACTGGTACAGATAGTCTGCTATGACTATAAACTGGCACAGATAGTCTGCTACAACTATAAACTGACACAGATAGTTTGCTACAACTATAAACTGGCACAGCTCATCCTTGGGTCATGACATTAAACTGGCACAAAAGCTTGTCCTTGGGCCATGACGTTAAATCGGCACAACATTCACTATCCATTATGACATTAAACTAGCATTTAGTAGTCTACTAGGACTATAAATTAGCACATCACGGTCTGCCAGGACCTCAAACTGGGTTCACGGTCTACCAGGACTTAAAATTGGCATGTTGCTAATATGATTTAAGCACCTGCCATTGGTGAAACCCTTGGGGCACTTGCACCATTATCGCCTCTCACCATTCTACTAATTTTTTGGAGCACTAGCCATTAGTGCAACCTTTAGAGAACTCACAACATCATCACATTGGCACCTTCATTGGCTTCTTGAGCACTTGCAACTGGCAGAGCATTTGACACATTTAAAACATCTTCGCATCTAGCACCTATAGCATCTTCACATTTGACATTTGCACTTGCATTTCACGTTTGTGATTTTCTTGTCTTATCAGAGTTGTGTTTGTAGGATGAAGCCTCAGAGGTAGTCATGTAGAGATGCATCTCATTGCAATAGCAAGTCACCACATTGCTCTGATGTGCATGATTGGACTAGTTGAGCCACTTAAGAGTGCACCTCCACCCCTCATCCTTATTACAATCTATGCACATTCACTGCATTATCCTAATATCCTCTTATCTCACCCATACTGATGATTTCACATCCCTCAAATGCATACACACTGTGATGCATATGTCATTCTCTTCACATCAACTGTAGAACCCATGGTTGATGTAACATAACTCATTTTGTGGGGAGCCTCTATTGCATGGTCAAAGCCTAAGTGGATGTAACATGAATCATCCATAGGAAAAAAAGGCCTTCTTCTTGATGGCCAACTTGTAGCTAATATTTAGTAGTAAGCCAAACCCAAAACAGATTCACCTCATAAAAAAAAAGAAAAATAATGGGGCAAAGCACATCCACAGGCAAAGTGACAATGCTACAACTTTACAATTGATGAAGCCTTAGATTGACTTTGATGCTCTCATAAATACTCCAATAAGAGGTCAATTTTTTAGGAGCAAATCACATCATGCCATGGTCACTACCAACCATGTTGAATTTGCATCTTATATCATGATCCACTGTTTGCATTTCATTTCCATCATTTAAATTTCATCTCCCTAACATTGCCTATTCTCCTTGTCCCCTAGCATAACCTTATTCTGATAACACTCTTGAGCATGGTAAAATGACATCCAATCTTGTGCTGATGAGTGATGTTGGTGACATGTTTACTGTGGTGTTTTGTAATTCTTTGTCGATGTCTCTCGGGGCACTCCTCTAGACATCAACAAACAGAAGCCATTGAAACACCACAAAATTTTGAGCCTTGGCATCACAACTACAAATTTGGCTAACTGTCAAAACGATGGCACTTTCAACGTAGCACCATGTTATGCTGCGTAGTGTAGCACCGTGTCTACTACAGTGTAGCACCCTATTACGCTATGTAGCGTAGCACAACGTAGCATCCATATCTATTGTAGTGTAGCACCATGTCATGTTGTGTAGTATAGCGCAGCGTAGCACAGTTTTCAAGCTATGCAGTGTAACATAATGTAGCCAGCTTGACACTACAAGCGTCCCGTGTCCCGAATGTAACATTGGATGAGCATAAGCATGGTCCCATCCATAGCACTACCATGTGGCACCTGATCCACATTTTGGGCTAGCCCTAGCCCTATAAATACCATGGGAACCCAATGGTTACATTCCTAGACCGTTGGCATTCCCCAAGGGTCTCTGGAGAACATTACATGGTACATCGTGGTGGCCAACCTAGCAAGCATGGTTCACCATGACAAGTCCTAGAGTTCATGACCCAAGACTACTGAGGCTATGAATGTGCTCCCACTGTCCCTACGGTACACTGTGTATACCTTTGTGAATTAACCATGCTTCCTCTTTTGGGGTAGTGCATTGCTATTCTCAAACTCTATTACATTTCTCAAGAATTTCTCTCTGGAATTTAGTTTAATGCTTGTACTTTCTTACTATTTCATACATATTTGCATGTTTGCATCATTCTTCTTAGGCTGGGACATCCTGCTACACTCTAGCCAAGCCAGACCCAATGTCCATGCATAACATAGTATAAACTCTTTTCACACATGATCATTTTAACATCACGTAAGTCCTTGTTTGATCAACAAGACCATTTAGGGCACCTCATTTCCATTTTCTCTGGCATGGCCCTTGCATAGATTTAGGGTTAGGCTATGCACCTAATAACCTCTTAGTGTTCCAGCCATTGATGTTTTTATAAGCTATAGTAAGGGTCATTCCCAATGATTTGGAGGTAAATAAGGGGACTTTTAGGATCAGATTGTTTCCTAGGAAGGTGAGTAGCCTTAATCAAGTCCATTACTGTATGGGTCAACATCACGGTATGTACTTTGGGAGGTATTTGATTTGAAGGGTTCTCAAATGATGAGGCAAAGAATGAGGAAGAAGCAAGGTCATCAACTGTAGATGTATGTGAGGGTTTTGAAGGATAGATGGTTTGGAAGAATGATCTTTTTTAGGATTTATTTTTTGAACCACTCTGCTAAGGAGCTAGCTATAAGTTAACAACCCTTGTAACATTCCTTTGCTATGGTTGGGTAGGAATTTCACCTTGCATGGATGGAGCTAGTGGTAGTTTAGTTGATGGAAGAGGTATAGGTGCAAAAGGATGAGGAGGGTAGAATGGAATTATGGATTCCCCTCTTAGAGATTGAGCTCTATAATATTTAAGAGGGTAGTAGTGGTGCTAAAAAGAGGCATGACTAGAAGATTCATGTGAAAAAATTAATTCCTAAACATAGTACCCATAGGAATCTAGCTATCGGTAAGGATACTACTACCTTAGTGGTGGCATCCCCCATGACAATGGGTGTTGCAATTGTTAGTACTACTCATGAGGCTTTGGTGGAGCTCCACTTCAATAATAGGCTTGTTTTTGGTGGAACTATTTATAGTTTCCTTTAGGATAAGGAAATCTCCTTGGTGCTTACCTTCTTGCTAATCTAGGATTTAGAGCATACAACTTAGACTCCTTCAAGTGTGATACAATTGGGTATCATCCCTTAGAATTATCATAGTCATAGATGTCACACCCACCATCATCATCTATTTTAGACTTCACAACCTCCTCAATGGTAGTAGCTTTGCCCCTACCCCTTTGGTGGACATGTTTAGATTCTTTTGTTCTTTTTCGATCATGACCACTACTTTTCTCTTTGGATGCTTCAACAATTTTAAAATTAGATTAGAATTTTTTGTCCAAAGAATCCCACATTTTGTCTACCTTGGATGATATGTTAGAAATAGATTTTTGGATTGGTAAGGTTTTACATTACACCAGTTCATCAAGAAGTACCTCCTCCTTGTTATCATAGAATCACACTTTTCTTTTTAGATGGAAGGATCCTAGTTGTACTCCTCTACACTTTTTTCTTTCTACAACTAACCTTCTTCTTTGGCCACCTTCTCAATAAGCCTTTGGATCTAATGGGCTTTATGTTTTCGAATGTCTCCCCTGGGCATAGACTCCAAGAGTTTTCCTTAATTTTATTTGGAGCCCATCTATGATATGGTGGAGTTGATTCCTTTGAGAAAAGGTATGGCCTAAGCACCTATGCAATAGAGAGTAATAGTTTCCAATGGCTACATCCAAGGATTCATGTGTTCCTTGTCTTCACCATTGGATTTTCTTTTAAGATTGAACACTTGGAAGTACATCTAATACTTGTCATTAAAGGGCTTAAGCATCATACTTCATCATCTACTTAATTCTAGTTTTAAGGACTAGTACCAGCTTTCAGCTTCGTTGATGAGCATCCTTGGGAACAGCTTCAATTTTTGCCATTCATTCTCCATGTTTTACGAAACACAAGCATCATGAAAGGCATGAAGATGGTTTTGTGGATCTAATTTGTATCCTCCCTCAAGCTTGAGGATATTATTCATATCCAACCTTTTAATTTTGTTATCTTTTACATGTCTTGTTGGAATTCTCATAGCCTCTGGAATGTTTAGCATGTTTCTAGTTGCAAGTAAAGGCTCATCATAGTCATAACATCTATGATGGCCATGATGCCTATGATCTCTACTATCCCTTCTTTTGTGGTGGTGGGCCTCCCTTGATTACCCATGCCTCTGGTCTCTACTAGTTTGGTGGGTCCTACGATCATCTTTGTCCCATTAGTCACTTCCATCATAGTCACTTCCTCTATGGATTTGATTAGAGCTAGAGGAGGAAGAATATGAGAATGTCAAAGATGAAGAGACAAGAGGACTAGCACCACCACAGTGCCTACAATTCACTCTTCATCAATCATGGCCACAATCATGATATTTTTCATTGCATGATGCTTGTCTTGGTTTTGGCCTTAACACCTACCTTTGGAGCCCCCATGGTCATTGGACCAATTCTTCCCTAAACTAGGATTTTTGATAGTAAACTATAAGTTTTGGTTTTGGTTTTTCTGATCAAAGACTAGTAGAAGAGAGTGAGTGAATTGAGAACCCAAAGAAAAGGAATCCTCTCCTTTTTGGCCTAGCAAGAAAAAGGTGTTATTGAATCATTTTCTTTTCAATGCTTCATAATGAGTTTTTTTTATTGATATTTCTTGTGTTATGCCTTAGTGAAATGATACTCCTGATAGTCATGGTCCTACACAACATATTCAATACTAAGCCCCTAGATGCCCAATCTCATGAGAGTTTGGAGTAGCATCATAGGAACTGATTGATTGGGTGGCAACACAATGTTTCCCTTCATGTTCTTCCACTATAGGTATTCATCCTAATGTAGGATGAAGGTGAAGTTTTGTACATACTCATTAGGATGAGTATATGCCACTCTGTATTGTTGGGACATTGGGTGATTTTTCCCTTTATGCCTTTGTTGATTAGATGTATGCTTGAATGGCAATGGAGAATTAGCCTTGTGAGAAGAAACCATTTTAGTTTTGAAGAAAAATAGCATCATTTTAATATGATTATTATTTCTAATGATTACAACTTTAAGGTTCATTACAATGATATTGAATGATTTTAGTAAGTCGTAGATAGCACATGTAGCTAACTAAAGTCCTTAGTAATGATGCCAATGATGAGTAGTGAGTATACCCTATGCTTAACCATATGAGTCACTAGCATTCACTAAGCAATTTGGTTGAATTTTGTAGACTTTATCTCTCTAATCACATTGGGTCTAGGAAGTGAATCTAACAATTGTGATCATTATCTTCTTAGTTCCACTTGTGAAGTACAAGTATATTGTTAAATGTAACTAAGGCATATGATTTTTTATCATTATATATTTTATTGTTTAAGTTTTCTAAAAAAAAGAATAAAGTAATTAAATGCTTAATTAATCTAATAACTACCTAATGCTTAACTAATCCTAACATAAGCATTCATTTCCACATTCCATACACATCTTGAACACATTGCAACATTACTAGGTTACCAAGCGTTATGCACTACTAGGATTACCAAGTGTTAAATATATGCTCAAAGTGATTGTACTTATGTGATTTAGTTATTACTATGAATCAATTAATTAAAGATGTTAAAAATAATGTTCATGGATAATAAATGCATTAAGTAAACATTAAACTAGTTCCAAATTCTGCAAGGTTTATGAAGAAAATTCATCTTTATTAGTAGTCACATCAAAGCTCTTAGGTACATTAGTGCTTGAATAAAGAATCGTACACTTTTCACTCCTACTACAAGAACTTACAAACTACTCTAAATTTTAGGAAGAAAAAGTACAAGAGCTTCACTAAGATACCAACTATGGAATTAAAATACCACCAAATTTGGGCTATAGCATCTTGATTGTAAATTTTTTTAACTGTTAGCATGAGGCCATTTTTTCAAAATTTTCTAAGTGTTGAGGCTATGTTCTCCACTATCCTAGAGTGTAGTCAAGCATAGTCAGTGTAAAGGCATAGTTTTTGTATATTTTTTCTAGGTGTTAGGATTAGGCTTTCCACTACCCTAGAGCATAGTTAGTGTAGTTAGCTCCAAAGCCAATGGTGCATTTTTTTCATAAATGTTGGGACTACATTCTCCATTGTTCTAGAGCATAGTTAACCTAAAGGCTAGTTTTGCAAATTTTTCAAAGTGTTAAGCTAGTTGTTGCAAAATTTTCTAAGTGCTAGGACTACACTCTTCACTACTCTAGAGCGTAGTCAAGCACAGTCAGCATGAAGGCATAGTTTTTATAAATTTTTCTAAGTGTTGAGACTACACTCTCCACCAGCTTAGAGTGTAGTCAACTAGAAGCTACTTTTTGTAACTTCTGACAAGTACTAGGACTATGCTCATCCCCATTTGAGAGCGTAGTTAGCCTCCCATAGAGAGCATAGTAAGCACATAGCCATTTTTTGCAAAATTTGTTTCTAAGTGTGGGACTATGCTCTCCCCCAATCCAAAGCATAGTTAGCTAGAATAGTCTCCAAAGGCCTCCAAAATGTAGCACTAGCATTCAACCTAGCTCCAACTCAGCTCCAACAAGTGTAATTAGCAAAATGCATCTTTTTTGTATCCCTTTTATCCCCAAAATTGTAACTACACTAGATCCCACATAAGACAATGGAAAGTGTAGTCTCAAAAGTTTCATTTTTTAGGTACAATGTGATCCTCTCAACACATAAACATGAAATAGGTAGCATAGTCATAGTCTTGTAGTATACAATAGAGCACAACATTGCTATTCTCAATGGAGAGCATATTTGGATGACAGTGTAGCTCCAACCATCCCCTCTACCATGTGGTAGTGACTTCCCATTTCATGCTAAACCTAACCCTATAAATACCCCCACCCTCAATGTTTTATGGCTTGGCAAATTTGGGCAAGCTGGAAAATTTGAGTATTTTGGCATTTTTGGTGGATAAAAAAACCAAAAGTACACTAGTGAACTAGAGAGAGGTAGAGACTACAACCCCACCATAGGACACTACAACCCACTACACATTGTAGCTACCAACCTAGTAGGCATAGACACCATGGTAGAATGTTAGTCTTCATGACCAGACATCCTCGAGGTTGTGACTACACCATCCATTGTGCTTGTTGTACACCACATACCTTCTCACCCCCTTTGGAGTTAACTACGCCAAACCCCATTTCTGGTGGTGTTCTATTTCTCTCTCTCTCTCTTTCTTCTTGCATTTTTAGCATTTTCTTTGCATTTTCTACTATTTCATTGCATAGCTACATCTAAAAATATTCTTGGGAGGTGGTCCCTTGCATGTTGGCATCCTTGTTTTTTTCCAAAATCCTGACTATGCTCAACCCCATTGACACCATTGACACCACATGAACACTTAGCATTGTTTTGCATTAACATCGTAGCTAACTACACTACATCTTGTTTGCATGTGGTAAGTCCTTGTTCAATTGACAAGATCATTTAGGGCATCCCATCTCTATCTCTAGCAGGCCCTCACATGGACACGAGGTCAAATTGTGTACCTATGGACCTCTTGGTATTCTAGCCACCAATATTTCTAGTTGCTATAATTTTTTAGCATTATAAGGAGGGCTTGAACCATATTCCTTTTCAGTGTTCATTGTAATTATCTCATGTGCTCTCTATAGAACTAGTGCTAACTTTAGGCCAACATAGACTATGACAACCCTATGAACTTGCTGCATGTGCAGTAGTAGCTAGATCTTAGGCTAGCATAGGCATTGTCTACTAATCAATTAGTGTAGATTAGACCCAACAGTTAGTTCCCTTGGAACCCTACATAGCAACACACATAGATAGCATAGTTAGCTCTTAGAGTAGAGAGCATAGTTTCCAAAGTTAGTCATTTTTTTTGTAGTTTCTAAAGGTAGCCATTTTTTGCAACCAACAAAGTTAGCCTCTAGAACCAGCAAAGTTAGCTATTTTTTGTAGCTAGCAACCTCTACAATCCCATCTTGCAAGTTAATTCACATACATGAGTTCTAACAACCTTCAACATTAATTCCAAGCACACTAAATATCTTTCCCATTGAACAATAAA
The DNA here is from genome assembly GCA_015680685.1 of Gnetum montanum. NCBI lineage: Eukaryota > Viridiplantae > Streptophyta > Gnetopsida > Gnetales > Gnetaceae > Gnetum > Gnetum montanum. Next base: position 119,906 of record MNCI01014870.1, on the reverse strand, counting down.
CTAGGATTGACCATCCTACCAATCCTGCTATGCCATAGCCAAGGCAATCTCTTAGGCTACATGGCCAAGACCCAGAGTATACTACCCTAAATGATGAAAAATATAACTTTATTTGTGCAAATATCTAAGTAGGCCTATTTGTATACTATTTGAATATGGAAGTCAAAAAAGGCTACTCACTTATCCATTGAAATGGATGGAAGTATATCCCCTCCTCAGTCAACTTCATCTCACTCACGGAACCCTACCATTGGATACTTACCTAGTTTGTTCGAGCTAATGAGCATGAAGTAGGAACAAACTATGAGGAGCCCCTACATGGGGAGGAGGATGAGTTTGGAGCTTGTTTCAAGCATGAAGAGTCCTTCTACACTATCTTCTAGTGGATGACCCCTGGTTTGGCCCTCTCATAGTCCTATTCACCTATCTTTCTTGAGATAGTCATAGCTCTGATGTTACCTTCTAGGCCTATGCCTATGATAACGATGCACCAGATGTAGCATACATGTCAAGATGTAGTACCTCCCATTAACTTTCCCTTTGTGGTATTGTCACAACCTATCTAATCATCTTTTCCAATAACAATCATGCCTTCTTAGCCTTACATTCACATAATGCATGTCTCCCAGCTCCAAATGAGTTAGACACCTTACGTCTTACCTATTTCATTGACATCCTTAGTAGTGGTCCAACCCACACATGCATGGCTCACCCTAGTCATTATGCCCATAAAACATCCAATGCAACAAGCACCACATGTGGTCCCACAACCTACAACTAGGTCATGGGCCACACAACTAGCATAGGAAGTAACACCACTAGCACAACCTATTGCAACATTTCAAAACTTAGATTAGGCATTCCAATTGATCCAAACCTTGATAGAAGAGGTGAAGTGGCTATAGGTCACCTCCTCTAAAATAGTTCATGTAGGGGACTTCTACTAGGATAACTCAATAAGTCCTACTGTTCCATCACTTACTTTTCCAACTAGGATCCTATTGCCCCAATTTGCCAAGTACAATGATGAAGGGTACCCCAACACATGCATGGTGACATTCAAGTGCAAGTACCTACTACTACAAGCATGCCCACATGCTATCATACAAATGTTTGACATGTTACTTACTAGCATGGTGCTAGACTAGTAATATGAATTATCTAGATGCTCTATCTCCTCTTTGGAGGATCTTTTGAGCTAGTTTGTGATGCACTTCAAGTACAACTTGAAGCTTGAAACTACCTTGGACCAATTGATGCAAATCAAGTAGGGCCACCTAGAGCCTATACAAAAATTCATCTAACACTGGAGTGCCTCATGGAATGAAATTCAATAGCCAATAGCCAAGATGCACCTCCTGGCCATCTTTAAGAATGTAGCTAATGACTTCATCAAGTCAAAATTGTACTATTTAGCCCCATAATCTCTAAGCCAAGCCTTTTCCTAGACCAAGAACATCCAATAATGTAACTAAAGCTAGTAAGGACTTGGCCTACGTGGCCTATAAATACTTGAATGCCAAAAAAGGCAAGGATAAGGGAAAGAAAACTACAACCATGGCAACTGTGGCCAAAGAGGCAAAAATAGCCAACCAGAGGCCAATGTCTAGGCTACCCAAGGCCCTAAACAACAATAAAATCACCAACCCTATCACTATAGCAAATAACTAGCCCATGTCATTGGTGGCCAAAATGTAAGCCATTCCAAGGCCTAACTTCAAGTGCAAGGATTACTCCAAGTACACTTCACTACCATTAAAACCTTTAAAATTGGTTGACCAACTACTGAAGGATGGACGTATCCAGTATAAGTAGATGTTCAAAGATGCTCGTAAAAGACATGATAGATATTGTGAGCTCGTAAGGAATCCTACATCGAGAGCCTTGAATGAGCCCTTCCATCCTAAAATACTTTAGGCTAGATTGATTCTACCAGTATCACTAGTTGCCTAATCACAACACTAATTTTTGCATAGCCTTGCAAGATAACCTTCAAAGAATGATTGACAAAGGAGAGTTGGTACTTAATGCCACTAACATAGTTAGGCTTGAAAAAGAATCTATGAGGGTGTATAAGAACCCTCTGAATGTAGATGATGCATGCTATGTCAGAAATTTTATTAGCATTGATGACAACTCAGAACCAATGCAATGGCCATTTTTGGTCCATGTGTCCTTTGGTAGTTCAAGGGCCTCTACAACCCCTATGGGTTTAAGGCCCCCTTTTGTTGTTAAAGTATCATCCCAAGCACCTACAACTTCCTTCATGGTTAGGGTCCAACAACATGTTGCAATAACAATAGTTTAGCCATCCTTTGTCATCAGGGTGCCACAACATGCTAACTCCTCACCTACCCAGAGTTTGATAGAAGGGAATGCATTGGTCACTTCCTGTCCAAGGGTCAATGCTATTGGAAACATTAGTAGATCCTCTAGGTGGAAACCTAGGAGGCCCAATGAGCATCTTGTAGATAGGATGATTAGGCAACATCAAGAGCAAAGACCACCTGGTCCACTGAAGCTACTCCCTCTATCTATAGTCTTCATGGCCAAAACAACTGAGGAGGCCACCACTAGCAACTTGTAACCAAGCACTAGGGCTCCTATATAGGCTAAGCCAATAAAGCCCAAGTCACCTCCTCATGAAATTCATCTCTTAGGGTGTATGGAATAAGTCAAAGCTACCAAGAATGCAACCGATGGAAAATACTTCATAGATGCATCAGCCTAGGTTAAGTAAGTGCTAAAGTAGAAGAAAACAATGTTGAGCCTCTATGAACTACTCATGAACTGATCTATCCATTTCAAAGTGCTAGTGTAGATAATGACCACCAAACTATCATGGAGGACATCCCAGTAGATGAGAATTCCATCCATGCTATGATGTTGTCCCCTGCCCCATAGGAATTGAGCTTCACACCCCTCACATTTCATAATGAGGCAATTAAGGTTGACCTTGAGAAGGGTGAGGTCATAATAGCCCCTATGTTTATCACCATACATGTTGGACAATTCAAGATTTGGAGGGTGCACATTGATGATGATGTAGTAACAAAGGTTATCCAATATACTGTCATTGATAAGTTAGGCCTCAAAGATCAAATCAAGCCAGCAAAAATCACATGCCTGAAGTCTTTTGGTAGGTCCTACATCATCATTAATGGTAACATTACAATAGCCTTTATGGTAGGGGAGAAACTCCCCACCATTGCAGAATTCATCATCATAGATGAGATGCTAGGATTTAACTTGATATTAGGTAGGCCTTGGCTAGCCAAGCTATCGGCCATCTCCTCCCGAATTCATCAGGAAATCCACCTTCCATATGAAGGTGGTGAAGTTATCATCCATGGTGATAATGCCATTCCTCCAACTATCAATAACATAGACATGGAGTGAGGGTCAAAGGTTGAATTTCCTAATGACACACCTTCAATAAACAATGAAACACACAAGGCTAATGCACCCAAAGAGGTAGTAGAGGCCACTAACCTAGTAGAGGATGCCCTATGGGTAGAATTTCCCTTCAATGTTGTGAGTGAGGGTCAAGGAGACTATCAAATAATGCCCTCTAGGCCCTATGTTTCCCCTAACCTACACCAAATTAGGAAGCAACTATGCAACCAAGGTATCCCCTTAGTCTGAAAGTGTGCTAGGAACTTGCCTAATATTTGCCTCTCTACACCCTGCATCCTGCTTACCACTTACATTGCACTAGTACTGTAACATATTACTTGCATTTAGTTCAATCACTTAGCTTACCATCTGCATTGGCTATGCATTCGATAGCTTAGTTTACATTTCTATCATTGTTGGTTTAATGCATTTTCCTTCATGCATGAAAAACATCAGAATGCATGAAAATCATAAAAACTAAAATTACAAAAACAAGAGGTAGTAGTATATGTAGCCTACCATGGCCCTAAATTGGTAATGCATGGCCCAAAAAGGTCTTAAATTAGTAGTATATGTAGCTTGCCATGGCTCTAAACTAGCAGCATGTGGCCCAAAAGACCTTACACTAGCAATCATTGTAGTTTGAAATGGTCTTAAACTAGTAATTTTCATGACCTAAAATGGCCTTAAACTATCATTGTAGCCCAAAATGACCTTAAAATAGCAATCATCGTGGCCCAAAATGGCTTTAAACTAGCAACTATAATAGCCCAGAATGGCCTTAAACTATGACCTTTAATTCCATCATAGCGGTCCAAAATGACCTCAAACTAGCATCGACCCTCCTGCTATGGCCTTAAACTATCATGGGACTAGGAATGACCTAGTCATACTATTGTTGCATAGTCCTAACTTAGCACATTAATGCGTCATGTTATAAGCATAACAAGTGTATAATAAATAACCAAAAAAACATTTATACATTACACATGACATAGAGAAAATGCATTCATTAAATATTACATGAATTGTAGTACATAGCATGAACAAGATCATGTGGAAAAAATATAGCAAAAATAGCAAAAATGCCTAGTAGGAGGGATACATCTAATCATGCTTGACCAAGGGTGCTAGGTGAGGGTGGAGGTTCTTCTTTCTCCATTGTGTCATTGGGGCCTACAACATCATTTAGTACCTACTACCGTAACTACACCAAAAATGAGTAATTAGTAAGCAAACATGTAATATACAAACTAACTCAAAGCATTGAAGAATCAAGAAAAAACACAAAAACTAACTTGAGAGGGTCCTACATCAGTGTATTCTAGAGGTAACTCTCCTAGGCTAGCCTCCAAGTGCTAGAGGATCTCAGCCTCGGGAAGTTGTGTCTAGTCCTCCTAGCCAAATTCAATCCTTGCTCATGCTATTGCATGATAAATTTGACTACCCCACAAGACCCTTAGTTGTTATGGATAATAACTCATTGATTACATCTAGGGGGTCCTACGTGTGTGTAGTTGTGAACATGTGCTTAATCCATGGCTTGGAGAGTTGCTCATGGTCTTGTACAACCCATTGCCCATTATCACACACAACCAAGAGATTTGCAAACCTTCACAAGTATCCTACGAAGAATGCAAAGTGGACATGGGACCTCACCTGGAGGTTGAACTGTAGCCTAGATATCTTTGCATGTAGGCCAATGGATATATATGTAGGCTAATTAAACCTCATACCCTCTAGAAGCACCTCCTTCATCACTCATGCTTATTCTATTTCAAGGATCTTCCCTTGGGAGGGCAACTTCAGAAAAGGAAAAATACAAAATAGAGGGTAGAGCTCCCATACCTTAGGCACAAACACATCCTTAATTGATATGCCCTTGTGAGATCAAGTGGCCTCTAACTAGTTCTCAAACTCCCATCTATAGTCCACCTCTCTACTAACCTTATCGATAATCATCAAGCCATTAGTAGGAAGGCCAAAGAGGCTAGCAAAGAAGCCCTCCTTGACGTCCAACTCTATCGTCACATTGTGCACCTAGATGACAAACTACCTGACATTGCTACTGATCAAGTCATTGATGGTGATTGTTTCGGCCATTGGGATACTCAGGCTAAGGGCGAAAAATAGGTCCATCAACACTGCACATGTGAGACAAGCTGTTAGTGCATCCAAAGCTTTATGGTACAACCAGTGCTACGCATCCTCCACATCATCATACTTCATGATGAGGGTGGCCTCTATGTGGCCTATGGTGATCATTGTCACCTTGCTAAGGCAACCACTACTGCAACAAAGGTAAAAAACATTACCATCATGCAAAGGCAAAGTAACAAACATACATGAGCAAGTACATGAGCTAAAGCATTGATACATATGCAGCATAAATAGGGCGTGAGATAGAGGTGGCATTGCAAGAATCTCCTTAGTGTTGATCTCACCAGTAGCCCACTCTTCATCCAACTCACTATGGATCCCACATCACTCATATGCCTTTACGTATTAGGTAGGGTAAATCTCCAGATCTGGCCCCAGCTGCTTAAGCATAGTTTCTCGAACATTCATACTAGATGAGAACATCTCTAAGGTAGTATGGGTTAAAGTTAGAGCATCCACCTCATCATGTAGGCCCTCCTTGTCAACTCTTAACCTCATATTAGCCATAAGCTATAAGCAATTTGACATGAGCTAGTAGCAAAAAAGCATTGTGAGAATCGTGAAAGCACTTATCCTTCGGCACAGTAGATGGGTTCTAGAATAGGATGTGCACCTGCAACATGATGAAGAGGGTATTACTCTTATTGTAGCAACCAAACCCTATCATGTGCCATATCCTAGATAGATGTTAAGCATTCCTAGGACCTCTACTCAAACCACATGCTCCATCACCACTAGTTGTAGGCTCATCTGAGATGAATCTCAAGATGCCTTGGTTAGCCTTGGGTAGGAATGTCTTGGTGATAGTGCTAGTAGCCTCCACCACCAAGTGTGACCCCATGATCATACTAAACTATTGTAATATAAATTACAAGAACTCATGAGCCCTTAGTTAGAATCACATTGCTTGATGGCCCACCTGCATATCCAGTGTAGGCATGTTGGGGATGGGTTTGCTCATGTAGCATATGATTAGAATAGGCTTCAACAACATCCTACAACCACCAAGTAATAAGAAAAGTGTTAGTATACATATGTAGATACAAGTTTTGGCATTAAATTATTAAAATAAGTTAGCAAAAATTAGCAAAATTAACATAATACAACACAGACTAGTAGAAAATTTTTAATTTTGATAATACATTTTGGGGCCTTAGAGGTATAGGATGTCAACCAATCCATTTTATGCATCTAGTACTCACTGAGGCACAACATATTTTCATAGGACCAATGTTACATTATGCAAGTTTAGCATTATTCATAGTTTAGCAAAATGTTTTATAACTTTAAACTACCTTAGTGGAGAGTGTAGTCCAAAAAAATCATAAAACTTTCTAACTCTAGACTACCTCCATGGAGAGTGTGGTCCCAAATTGTCAATTTTTCTAACTTCCAACTGTGTTCTCTATAGAGCGTAGTCCCAAAAGTAAAAAAGGAACTTTTAGGGTAGACACATTTTGTCAAATACATGGCATTTGCTATGCTTCCAAGTCATAGGGAGCATAGTCCTAGCTACGATAGTGGAGAGCATAGCCCCCATGTGTCACTACCCTGCCACCTCGTTCACTCCCACATGCCAGCACCCTACCACCCTTTATGTGTCATGCCCTACCATAGGGTCATGCATCACACTTGTGCCCTACTACATGCCACACTCATGCTTGTCATGTGCCATGCCCATGCCTTGTTTCATGATGTGATCATTACACTATTATGTCATCACACCCATCCTTCCTACTAAGCCTGGCCCTCTTCCTCTCCACCATCATTTCCATGAAACTTAAAAAATAAAAAAAATTAGCCATGGTGCATGGTCATAGTCACAATCCTTACAACCAGGCTATAGCACCTAAGGGAGTCAATCACTCCCACAATTATGCTACATTGTGCATACACCGCACCCAGCCCACCCCACGTAGCCCCAAACGGCCAAATAGAAACCCTCATGCCTTGCTCCAAAAAGAAAAAAAATTTCATAGAACAAACCTTTGCTATGCCCCTTGTCAATGTAGTAGGCTACTTTCTGGCCTAGTCTCATGTCCTTACTATTGTAGGAACACTGCAACCTCACCCTAGCTTGAACCCTAGCCCTTGCATGTCCCAAACCCCAACTTGAGTATCTACCCTAGCCTATATGCCTCAAAACTCTTGCTATAATTAAAGCCTACCAAGCATTGCAAACCCATGCATGGCCCCTATGGGCACTCTACACTACTTAGTGGTAGCCATTCCCCTTAGTTGTGCCATGATAAGTAACCTATGGCCTCCCTTGTAGCCAAGCATTATTCACATTTCCTATGTAGGAGGTATGTAGTGTACAAAAAAGTGCAATAGGTAGTGTAGTCATAGTCTTAGGGTGTTTGGTTGTGAATAACTAATGTCCATCATGGAGTCTAAGCCTCTTGAGTTGGCTGCCATTGTGTCCTATGGGAAACAATGGTTAATGATGTGTTGGGTAGTGTACAACAGTGTTGTAGTATTCCAAAGTTTGCTAAAATGCTAGGTGCACTTGGGTGCAAGGGTGCTCAAAGCACAAGTTTTCTTGTTGTTTACCTCAAAGTGCCAACTAAAATGCCAACATTATTTTAAATTTTTCAATCTCTAAAACGTGGAGTGCTGAGGTATTTATATGGCTTAGGATTAACATGAATCATGAATTGGGTGCCATGTGGTAGAGGGGTAGTTGGGACTATGCTAGCCCCAACTATGTTCCCAACAAAGCAAGATGATGTTTTGTTGGTGTGCTTCAATTGACCTTGTGAAATTGCTATATTGTGATTACACTACCAAGACTGCACATGTGAGTGCCAAATAGACTACACTCTACTTGACAATGATGAAAAATAATGTAGTTTAGAGACTACAGTTTGGAACTATGTTTCCCACTCTCTTGAGTGGTGTCAAGTGTAGGTATAATTTGGGGGAAAATCGGGGGTGCAAAGGAGATAAAAATTGTTAATCTTACTTGTCAAAGAAATGTTGGAGTTGAGATGTAGGTTGGTGCTAAGTTTTAGAGGTAGTTTCATTAGACTATGCTAACTATGATCTAGAGCATATCCCAAGGAGTTAGGAAAATCTTGCTAGAAAATGATGCTTACTGTAGGCTATGCTAACTATGCTATAGAGTGTAGTCCCAAAGGTGAGAGCATAGCCCTGACACTCAGAGAAATATTGCAGAGTTGATGTCCTTAGTGTTGACTATGCTAGCTACACTCTAGAGTGTAGTAAGAAGCATTGTGCTAGAAGTTAGAACTTTTGCCAAATTTTTTCTTCCATTCCAACAATACTTAGTAGCCTCTAGCTCGACACTTAGGAAAATTTGTAAAACTAGTCATTCCAAGGTTGACTATAGTCTAGAGCATAGTCCTAGTAGTGTGAGTGTAGTTAAGAGACTTAGAAAAATTTGCAAATCTACACTATCCATGTCAACTATGCTAACTACACTCTGGAGTGTAGTCCTAGTAGTGGGAGCATAGTCTCAACACTTAGAAAAAATTTGGCAAGTCTTGACACTTAGACAAATTTGTAGCTAATATTTGAGAGCCTGAATTTGGTGGTGTTTCATTAGCCCCTCTTTGTTGACATCTAGAGGAGTGGCTTGAGAGACATCAACAGAAAACCCAAAACATCATGGTAGGCACGACAACAACATTTCTCATTAGTACTCAATTGAATGTTACTTTGTCATTGTCAAGATTGCTAAGGGTAATGGTATGCTAGGGATAAAAAGTATAGGGAACATGCTAAGGGATAACAAGGAAATAAAATTCAAATAGTATAATACTACAAGATGGGGCACCAAGTATGTTTTATCACCAAAATGATGACCTCTTATTAGAATGCTTGTAAGAGAGTCAACGTCCACGACACCTCAATGGTTTTTCCCTAAAGTTGTGACCTCTTATCAGAGTGCTTATGAGAAGGTCAATGTGAATTCAGAGTTGAATTGATTGCAAAATATAGCTTTGCTAAATGCTTGGGGACATGTTTTACCTTGTTCTTTTGCTTTGCCTTGTTATTGACTATAAGGTGAACTTGTTTTTGGTTATGCACATTCTGAGATGCTAACTATGAGATTTTTTTCATCAAGTGGGTTGTATGCCATCTAATGAACTTTACTTTAGTGCAACTATGTTGCATCTATAAGATAGGTGCTTTCTCCATGATATGAGTTGCATTAAATCTACTTGAGCTTTGACTAGCCCACATAGGCTCCCCATAGGATGAGTTGCATTACATCTACTATGGGTTCTATGGTTGATGTAAAGAGGATGCCATGTGCATTAGAGGTGTTGCAAGCTCAGTGATGTAGAGGAAAGTAGAGAAACATAAAGTAAAATGGATTAAGTCAAGTAGACAATAGTGGGGTAATAGGGATATGCACTCTTGAGTGATTTAGCTAGCCTAATCATCCACATCAAAGAAATTTGGTGACTTGCTACTATTATGAGATGTGTCCTTGCATGACCTTCTCTAGGGTTTCATCCTATAAACACAATGTAGTGAAAATGAGAAAAAAAACATACAACATGAGAGAGAGAAAAAACTGTTGGATGTGAATGTGTTGCAAATGTTACAATGGTTGGAATAGTTGCAAAAGCTTGCAGAACTAGTGTAGAAAAACTAATGCAAGTGTTGGAGTGAGAAAGCTACAAAAGCTCTAGTAGCCACACCGGTGGCAAGCACCCTAGAGAGGCCAACAAAATAGCCAAGGGTGATGATGATGTAGGTGCTCAAGACTCCACACCAAGGATAGAAGCTTGAAAAGCCAACAAAATGGCAAAGAGCCAGGAATTGAATCCAATTTCAAGCCTAGGTAATGGTGAGGGTTAGAGGATGGTAGCAAAATGGCTAGGCCATAGTACTATTGGTATCCCAATAGGTGGCATTGATGACAAGAGCTCTAAGCAATAATGAAATACCCAAGGCTAGTAATACTATTGATGCAATCTAGGGCTAGTGCTGTTGGTGACCATGGCAAGAACTCTAGAAGATCAACAAAATGCCCAAGGGCATTTTCGAAGAATCAACAAAATGCCAAGGTGTAGTAATGCTGCAAATGTTCTAGAGGCCTCTCTTAATGATGTGAACTCTATTTTGGAATTGTAGTACCCTATCCCATCCACAAGGTATGGGAAAATGACAAAGAGTTGGAAGTATTTGTGCTCACTTATCTGCAGAACTATGTGTGTTAAACTATGAACCCAATTTAAGGTCCTAGTAGATTGTGTGCTACGCTAGTTTAGGATCCTAGTAAATCATGATGTGCTAGTTATAGTCCTAGTAGACTATTGGGTGCTAATTTAATGTGGTGTTGAATGGTGGATGTTGTGCTAGTTTATAGTCATAGTGAACTATTACTATGCCAGTTTAGCATCATAACGGCTGATTGGTGTGCTAGTTTATAGTCATAGTGAACTATGGATGTGGATGCTAGTTTATAGTCATAGCAAACTATTTGTGCTAGTTTATAGTCATAGTGGACTCTCTGTGCTAGTTTATAGTCATAACAGACTCTTTCTTACCTTGCTTTAACATTGATGTAACATTTCATACTAGGCATAATATAGCTTCAGGTATGAGTGGTTCACTGGATTGGCAAATTTGGCTAAGTGGATTTCCCTAGGTGCTATGTGGCCTCCACAAAGCCCCTCATGAACTTGGTCAATGATTGTCTATGCTTCATTGTCACTAACGTAGGTTAATAATATACCATCATAGGATCTACGACATAATGTGCTATCACCCATGATGTGTACTGCCATGATCACTTTTGCACTACATCCTTTTGGGTAGTATTTAGATACTACAAAGGTTTACCTTGTAGAAGGTATGCCTTAATATTGTCGTATCACTCTACTGTGCGGGTTGTGCTTACTATGGCTATGGATGAAATATCAATTGTTTGCATGATAGGCATAATGCAATCCACCATGGAGGTGGGCAATGCATGAAACATATCAGGTGTAATGCTTAAGGCTAACATAGCTAATGTGTTAATGATAACATTTTTTTTGTAGGGGATATGTTCAACATCAGCTGTTGTAAATAGCTTAATCAATTTCTCCACTAGGTCATAGTAAGGTTTCAAGTGCTAGGCATTATAAGTGTAAACCTCTATGACTTGGTTGACAACTAGTTGTGAGTCAACTTGAATTACTAGGTTTTGTATTTCTAGGTTGTGGGTTGGGAAGATGCCCTGGAGGAGACCTTCATACTTCACCACATTGTTAGTTCATGGAAATGCAAAATGATATGCGAAGGGTCAGATCTTCCTAGAGGGGAGTGTGATTCTTATAGCGACACTACCTCCTTGAGAGGTTGAAGCATCATCAAAGTCTAAGAGTGCCTTAAAGTTGTTAGGCACTTGGCTTATGCTAGTGACATGCTCATTCAAAAATTTTGGATCTATTGTTTCTTAGTCATTGATTGGTGATGAGTGGCGAGATAACCCTACACTCAACCATACGAATACAAGCGTAGCACACATGATCTAGTCAAATTTTGCAAACTAAATGCCTACACGCCTCTTGGAACACTTAGGGTTAATTATTCGTTTTCTTTCCAGACTTACTTGTAGTTGTCATGGTGTATGGTTAAGAAAGTCTGAGGTATATGATTTTTATGGTTTTTCTATTTTATGTCTCCTATGCTAATGAGGTAAAGGGTTGAGAAACTAATAACTAACTCTAACTAATAAACTAAGTCTAAATTACCTAGCATCAGCATCCATTCCCACTTACCATACATACTCTGAACCTATGAAACCATGGCTACCAAATGCTAATCGTTGTTGGGATCACCATGTGTTATGCACATGTTCGAAGTGGTCATATTGAGGTACTTAACTAGCCTAAGCGTGATGAGCATCCATTCCTTGATTATCCATACACATCCTTAAATGCTCGTAATCAAGTCGTACTCATTCCACATTACTAGGAGATAAGGGTGAGAGAGAACCTAATCATGATGAGCATCCATTCCTTGATTATCCGTACATATCCTTAAATTCTCGTAATCAAGTCATACTCATTTCATGTTATGAAAACAATAAATAAAATGTAATAAATAATTGGTAATAAAATCCTATTCCATGCACTACAAGGTTTATCCATGAAGCTCGTCTTTATTGCCATACACAACTTGCTTTCAGGTACAATGTTGCTCGAATAAAGATCCATTCACTTTGGGAATCCTACTGCGAGCACATGGAAAATATTTTATCTCTAGAGTGATCAATCTGCTAGAGTTTGCCTAATTCTAGACTAGGATGATCAAACAAGGGAGAGCCACCTCTTATTTATAATATGGCGGCAGACCGCGATATCGCGTATGGGATATTGTGATACCCCCATGACTAAATGAAAACTTGTCCTCGAGTTCATTACAATAAAAGCAAGTAGGTATGGGATTATTGAATTAATGGAAACTAATGGGATGACATGTGAATGGATCATTATTACAAGACACAACAAAACTGGTATTCATGACAGCAAGGGTGAACACCTTATTACATCGACATCAGGCCTCATTTGGCAGCTGAGAGAAAAGAGAAGAGAGAAGAAGTATTTTTATTGCCAACATCAAGATTGCACCTTTTGTTGTCTATCCTCAAGTGCATCATAAATCTTGCTCCTTGCATCGTCACTTCTAGCACTACTCCATTCCAATTGCTCCCTCCATATCCGGTTCATTATTGCATGATTGCCATCTGCACACACAACACAATCTTGTATTAGCAAGGGTGGATGAATTTCAATGTGGTAATACCTTTCTTTGGTGTAAGTCCATTGGCTGAGTTGTGGTATGGCTGATTATAGATCTAGAAATATATAAATGATGACTACCAAAGGTGTAGGGTTAGGAGAAAATCAAAAAAATTGGGCCACGTACCCCCATGACTAATCGTGAACCTCCAGTAGCGAAAGAATGGAAAAAGAATAAGAATAAGAAGATGGAGAAAAGGAGACAACTAGGACATTGATAAAATGGATGTCAAGATGGGAATAAATAAAATAAAAATTAATTACAAAATGTTAAGGGAAAGAATTTAACTAGTACACCAAATAGGAATGTCAGTGGATCCTCCCCAAAGTAGGCTCATGCCATTAATGCCCTGACAACCCCACATTCAAAGAGTCTATAGGCTCTGGGAATGTCCTTTGGAATAAGAGTTAAATTCTTAACCATAAGAATATACCAAAAAGACAACAATGTATCTACCAAAATATACACTAGTGATACAACCGGCAATGAGGTGAACAGTGGAGAGAAGAGTGGAGAGAAGAGAATGGAATGGAATCCCAAGAACAAGGTGGTGTAAAACCCCTTATGTGTTGTATGATTAATGTGAATTGGTAAATCTCATTTCAAATTTGGCCTCAAACCAACCACATCCAGTGACTTTGCATCAACGCACTTGGCCAAACCATCCACTTGAATAATAAGAATGCTTCCTCCAAGAGCCACCACCATTTCGACGAAACACTTGAAGAGAGAATGGGAAGAGAGAAGGGCCTTAGTTAGAGGGAACATTTTTCGTTCCATAACCAGTGCTTGTAGCCTAATTTTATTTTGTCTAAAGGGTGTGCTTTGAATTCTCACTTTCTTCTCTCTTTTTTTTTGGTGTTTTGTGTTTTTATGCATGAGAACGACACCATGCAAAGACTTCTTATTTTTATTGTCTCAGCTTCCGATAATTGGGTAACATCGAAACGACAAGGAAACTCAAGAAGAAAACATCTAAGCACCCAAGAGAATGGTCAACACAAATGCATCAAGTTCCCTTGAAGTCACACCCTTTTCAAACCTTGAGTTCTTCCTTAGTTTGAGAAATACCCAGTCACCGATTCGTTAAAGTTCTTATTTAGAAAGAGACTATACATTTCCAAGCTAAGGGAGAAGGGAGACCATAGACTTTGTAGATGGATGGATGAAGTGAACTCATTGCCTACAATATTAGAAGAACATACCTTAGTATCAACATCATAACCTTAAGGTAAAACCCAAAATTAGAAATTAATAAGAAAATAGTTCATACCATTGCGAAGAACACTTATTATGTGAAAAACTTACATGGTGGATGACACACACACACACACACACATACAAAATAGAAAAATATAATGATGTTGTAAAACAAAAACAAGAAAAGTTAAAGAAATTTGTAAAACAAAAATGTACAAAAACAAAAATGTGTTAAACAAAAACTTGTAGAACAAAAACATGTAAAACAAAAAGGTGTAAAACAAAAAGATGTAAAACAAAAATGTGTAAAATAAAAATGTGTAAAGAAAAAATTGTAAAACAAAAATGTGTTAAACAAAAACATGTAAAACAAAAACTAAAAAGAACTGAGGGCCTCCAATGATTAGCATAGGTGACCATCTCCCCCATGACTGAATGGAAAGGAGGAGATCCAAAATAATGGGCATCTATTTGAATTTCGTAAGAATGCCCAACTTCTCCCTACTGATGTTCTTAGATTGAGGGGTGGAAGTTGGCGACGCTCATACTTCAATGTGTCTATGCCTTCATTGTTAGCATGAGTTTCCTCAGTTTGTTCTATGCATATTAGTTTGCCCTTCCTAGTAGCTATCAACCACAGGGTGTCTACTACTGGTGTGGTTGCTACATACAGGCACCTCTAAATTTGTATTTCTTGGGCATACCGATTACATGGAAGAGATGCTGAACATTCTTCCATGTCATCACCCTCTGAGTCACTGTATGTGATGCATGGAACTTTATTCTTCTTGATCTTTCCATAAATGTTTATCTTAGATATCTGCAAGGAAAGATCATAGATCCCTAGGTATGCATCTATTGTACTTAGCCATGGCCTTCCCATTATGATTGGGAAGCCCTTGTTATCACTGTTAATGTCAATCACCAGGAAGTCGGCTGGGTAAGACCACCCACACACAGTGGTAATGATGTCCTCCACCAATCCCAAGGGAATGGTGATGTATTGGTTATCCAGCTCCAGTTGGATGTTGCTCTTCTTAAGTTGGGGTAGGTTCTAGGCTTGATACATTTCTCATGATATTAGGTTGACTCCGGAACCTAAGTCAAGAAGAGCCTTATATGGTGCATTCCTGGTGATTTGTAAATAGATTAAGGGGCTTCTAGGATAAGATAGTTTCCTAGGAAGGTGGCCTACCTTGATCCAGTCAATTACGGTATGCATTAACATAACCGTATGCGTACTCTGTTGTTGGATTGAAGGGTGCTTCAAAGTGTTAGATGGTGGAGGCATGTACATTGGCTCAACTACTTGTTGTTGTGAGAGTTTGTCTGGGATTCTAGTTTCAAAGAAAGACCTTCTTTTTTTATAGTTGTCAGAACCAGCAACAGGTTGAATATTTAAAGCTCTCGTGACGTTACGTTGCTGCAGTTGAGTAGGGAGTTCCCCTTGTATTGTTGAAGCAGGTTGTATGGGAACTACAGGTGGAAGAGGTGCAGATGGAGTTGAAGGATGGGATGAGTGTGAGATGCCTCCCGGAGGAGAAGGAGTCCTCTTGAAGTACTCCTGAACTTGGTAGTAACATTGGGAAGTTGTGTGACCCATAGAGTCACCTGGAGAAACTAGCTACTACACATAATAATCATAAGGATCGGGTTGCAAGTAAGAGTATTGTTGTATCGGTAGTGGCATCCCTCATGACTGCGGGTATTGCCACTGCTAATGCTATCCGATGGGCTATGGTGGAGTTCTACTTGGATAGTATGTTAGTGGTTGGTGGAACTACCTTAGATTACCTTGAGGATAAGGTAACCTTAGGGGTGTTTGCCATTGGTTGAGTCTTGGATTAACCACATACACCCCAGACTCCTGTAGATGTGAGATAATTGGACAACATCCCTTAGGGTGGTTGTATTGGTAAATTTCACATCCACCATCATCATCTATGTCAGAGTCCACAACCTCATCCGAGATAGGAATTTTCCCCTTACCCTTGGTATGTGCAAGGCTTAAATTTCTCCACTTTTTCTTACCTTTGTCACTACTTTGTTCCTCAGACTCTTCTACGATTTTCAAGACTGTTTAAATTCTCGAGTCTAAGGAATCCCACATTTAGTCCACCTTGGCCGATACTTCAGTTGTTAGTTTATGAATCGACAAGGTTTTTCGGTTCACCAAATCTTCGAGTGGTGACTCATCCTCTTCATCGCAGAATTTCACTCCCTTATTTCAAAGGGAAGGGTCATAGTTGTATGCTTCCAAACTTTCCCTCTTCTGTAGCTTACGTTCTTCTCTTGCTACTTGTTCTAACAAGCATTGTACTTCATGGGCTCTAAGTTGTGATAGTTTCCCTTGGGCATAAGTCCCAAGGGTTATTCTAGTTTCATTCCTTAGCCCATCCATGATGTGGCGAAGTTGATCCCGCTTAGCATACCCATGGCCTAGGCAACAATGCAACAATGTGTAGTAGTGGGCCATGGTAGCATCCAAGGGTTCATACGTACCTTGTTTCTAGCCTTGGATCTACTTACACAAATTGGACACTCTGGAGTATGTCTGATATTTATCGTTGAAAAGTTCTAGCATC